>OY997266.1:568801551-568996551 GCA_963921465.1 Triticum timopheevii
CTACTTATGTTGATCTCCCCAAGGAGAAGTGGTTTAAATATCATCCTCCCATAGAAGTAAAAGTAGCTGCACCTATTAAAGTTGAAGAAAAGACTGTCACTTACAATGATCCTATTGTTCCTACTTCTTTTGTTGAGAAACCACCTTTCCCTGTTAGAATGAAGGATCATGCCAAAGCTTCAACTGTTGTTCGTAAAAGCAATACTAGAACTTATACACCTCCTGAGCAAGTCAAAGTAGAACCTAATATTGCTATTGTTAAAGATCTCGTCTGATAATATTGATGGGCATGTTATTCAATTCTCTGGTGAAACTGCTAGAATTGCTAAACCCTGTGATAGAGATAAACATAGACCTGTGGTAGGCGTGCCTGTTATTTCTGTTAAAATAGGAGATCATTGTTATCATGGCTTATGTGATATGGGTGCTAGTGCTAGTGTAATACCCATTGACTTATACAAAGAAATTATGCATGATATTGCACCGGCTGAGTTAGGAGAAATTGATGTCACAATTAAACTTGCCAATAGAGATACTATTTCACCAGTGGGAATTGTTAGAGATGTTGAAGTCTTGTGTGGGAAAACCAAATATCCTGCTGATTTTCTTGTTCTTGGTTCTCCACAAGATAGCTTTTGTCCCATTATATTTGGTAGACCCTTCTTGAATACTGTTAATGCTACGATAGACTGCAAAAAGAATGTTGTTACTGTTGGCTTGGATGATATGGTTCATGAGTTTAATTTCTCTAAATTTAGTAAACAACATCGTGAGGAAGAATTGCCTAGTAAGGATGAAATTATTGGTCTTGCTTCTATTGCTGTACCTCCTAGTGATCCTTTAGAACACTATTTGCTAGACCATGAAAATGATATGTTCATGAATGAAAGAAGGGAAATAGATGAAGTATTCTTTAAACATGAACCTATTCTGCAACACAATTTGCATGTTGAAATCCTAGGGGATCCTCCTCCACCCAAGGGTGATCCCGTGTTTGAGCTTAAACCGTTTCCTGATAATCTTAAATATGCTTATCTTGATGAAAAGAAAATATATCCTGTCATTATTAGTGCTAACCTTTCAGAGCATGAAGAAGAAAGATTATTGAAAACTTTGAAGAAGCACCATGCTGCTATTGGATATACTCTGGATGATCTTAAGGGCATCAGTCCCACTCTATGTCAACATAAAATAAATTTGGAAGCTGATGCCAAACCAGTTTGTGATCCTCAACGACGTTTGAATCCTAAAATGAAAGAAGTGGTAAGAAAGGAAATACTCAAGCTTCTGGAGGCAGGTATAATTTATCCCGTTGCTGATAGTCAGTGGGTAAGTCCTGTCCATTGTGTCCCTAAGAAGGGAGGTATTACTGTTGTCCCTAATGATAAAGATGAATTGATTCCGCAAAGAATTATTACAGGTTATAGGATGGTAATTGATTTCCGCAAATTAAATAAGGCTACTAAGAAAAATCATTACCCCTTACCTTTTATTGATCAAATGCTAGAAAGATTATGCAAACATACACACTATTGCTTTCGGTTTTTCTCAAATACCTGTGTCGGCTAAGGATCAATCAAAGACTACTTTTACATGCCCTTTTGGTACTTTTGCTTATAGACGTATGCCTTTTGGTTTATGTAATGCACCTGCTACCTTTCAAAGATGCATGATGGCTATATTCTCTGACTTTTGCGAAAAGATTTGCGAGGTTTTCATGGATGACTTTTCCATCTATGGTTCCTATTTTGATGATTTCTTGAGCAATCTTGCTCGAGTTTTGCAGAGATGTGAAGAAACTAATCTTGTCTTGATTTGGGAAAAGTGCCACTTTATGGTTAATGAAGGTATTGTCTTGGGGCACAAAGTTTCTGAAAGAGGTATTGTAGTTGATAAAGCCAAGGTTGATGCTATTGAAAAGATGCCATGTCCCAAGGACATCAAAGGTATAAGAAGTTTCCTTGGTCACGCCGGATTTCATAGAAGGTTCATTAAGGACTTCTCAAAAATCTCTCGGTCTCTAACTAATTTATTACAAAAAGAGGTACCATTTGTCTTTGATGATGATTTGTTGGGGAACGTAGCAGAAATTCAAAATTTTCCTACGTGTCACCAAGATCTATCTCTGGAGAAACCAACAACGAGGGGAAGGAGAGTGCATCTACATACCCTTGTAGATCGCTAAGCGGAAGCGTTCAAGTGAACGGGGTTGATGGAGTCGTACTCGTCGTGATTCAAATCACCGATGATCAAGTGCCGAACGGACGGCACCTCCGCGTTCAACACACGTACAGCCCGACGATGTCTCCCACACCTTGATCCAGCAAGGAGAGAGGGAGAGGTTGAGGAAGACTCCATCCAGCAGCAGCACGGCGTGGTGGTGATGGAGGAGCGTGGTAGTTCAGCAGGGCTTCGCCAAGCACCACGGGAGAGGAGGAGGAGAAGCAGGGCTGCACCAAGAGGAGAAGGGAGAGATTCTCGTGTGTTGGCAGCCCCCCAGACCTCAAGTATATATAGGGTGGGAGGGCTGCGCCCCCCTTCTAGGGTTTCCCCCCCCCCCCAAGGGGTGCGGCCAGCCCTAGATGGCAAAGGGGGCGGCGGCCAAGAGGGGGAGGAGAGGGAGGCGCAGGGAGCATGGGCCTTAGGGCCCATCTGCCCTAGGGTTTGCCCCCTCCCACTCTCCCCTGCGCCTTGGGCCCCTTGTGGGGGGGGGGGCGCACCAGCCGACCTGGGGCTGGTTCCCTCCCACACATGGCCCATGCAGCCCTCCGGGGTTGGTGGCCCCACTTGGTGGACCCCCGGGACCCTCCCGGTGGTCCCGCTACGTTACCGATAAAACCCGAAACTTTTCCGGCGACCAAAACAGGACTTCCCATATATAAATCTTTAGCTTCGGACCATTCCGGAACTCCTCGTGACGTCCGGGATCTCATCCGGGACTCCGAACAACATTCGGTAACCACATACAAACTTCCTTTATAACCCTAGCGTCATCGAACCTTAAGTGTGTAGACCCTACGGGTTCGGGAGACATGCAGACATGACCGAGACGTTCTCCGGTCAATAACCAACAGCGGGATCTGGATACCCATGGTGGCTCCCACATGTTCCACGATGATCTCATCGGATGAACCACGATGTCAAGGACTTAATCAATCCCGTATGCAATTCCCTTTGTCTAGCGGTATTGTACTTGCCCGAGATTCGATCATCGGTATACCGATACCTTGTTCAATCTCGTTACCGGCAAGTCTCTTTACTCGTTCCATAACACATCATCCCGTGATCAACCCCTTGGTCACATTGTGCACATTATGATGATGTCCTACCGAGTGGGCCCAGAGATACCTCTCCGTTTACACGGAGTGACAAATCCCAGTCTCGATTCGTGCCAACCCAACAGACACTTTCGGAGATACCTGTAATGCACCTTTATAGCCACCCAGTTACGTTGTGATGTTTGGTACACCCAAAGCATTCCTACGGTATCCGGGAGTTGCACAATCTCATGGTCTAAGGAAAAGATACTTGACATTAGAAAAGCTTTAGCATACGAACTACAGGATCTTTGTGCTAGGCTAAGGATTGGGTCTTGTCCATCACATCATTCTCCTAATGATGTGATCCCGTTATCAACGACATCCAATGTCCATAGCCAGGAAACCATGACTATTTGTTGATCACAACGAGCTAGTCAACTAGAGGCTCACTAGGGACATATTGTGGTCTATGTATTCACACGTGTATTACGATTTCTGGATAATACAGTTATAGCATGAATAAAAGACTATTATCATGAACAAAGAAATATAATAATAACTAATTTATTATTGCCTCTAGGGCATATTTCCAACAGTCTCCCACTTGCACTAGAGTCAATAATCTAGTTCACATCGCCATGTGATTAACACTCACAAGTCACATCACCATGTGACAAACATCCAAAGAGTTTACTAGTGTCATTAAACTAGTTCACATCATCATGTGATTAAGACTCAATGAGATCTGGGGTTTGATCATGTTCTGCTTGTGAGAGAGGTTTTAGTCAACGGGTCTGAACCTTTCAGATCCGTGTGTGCTTTACAAATCTCTATGTCATCTCCTAGATGCAGCTACCACGCTCTATTTGGAGCTATTCCAAATAACTGTTCTACTTGGAGCTATTCTAAATTGTTGCTCCATTATACGTATCCGGTATCCCTGCTCAGAGCTATCCGGATAGGTGTTAAGCTTGCATCAACGTAACCCTTTACGACGAACTCTTTTACCACCTCCATAATCGAGAAAATTCCTTAGTCCACTAGTTACTAAGGATAACTTTGACCGCTGTCCTGTGATCCATTCTTGGATCACTCTTGTACCCCTTGACTGACTCATGGCAAGGCACACTTCAGGTGCGGTACACAGCATAGCATACTGTAGAGCCTATGTCTTAAGCATAGGGGACGACCTTCGTCCTTTCTCTCTATTTTGCCGTGGTCGAGCTATTAAGTCTTAACTTCATACCTTACAACTCAGGCAAGAACTCCTTCTTTGACTGATCCATCTTGAACACCGTCAAGATCATGTCAAGGAATGTGCTCATTTGAAAGTACCACTAAGCGTTTTGATCTATCCTTATAGATCTTGATGCTCAATGCTCAAGTAGCTTAATCCAGGCTTTCCATTGAAAAACACTTTCCAAATAACCCTATATGCTTTCCAGAAATTCTACGTCATTTCTGATCAACAATATGTCAACAACATATACCCATCAGAAATTCTATAGTGCTCCCACTCACTTCTTTGGAAATACAACTTTCTCATAAACTTTGTATAAATCCAAAATCTTTGATCATCTCATCAAAGCGTACATTCCAACTCCGAGATGCTTACTCCAGTCCATAGAAGGATCGCTGGAGCCAGCATACCTTTTAGCATCCTTAGGATCGACAAAACCTTTCTGATTGTATCACATATAACCTTTCCTTACGAATGGTAAGGAAACTTGTCTTGACATCCATCTGCCAGATTTCATAAATGCAGCTAATGCTAACATGAATCCGACGGAATTAAGCATCGCTACGGATGAGAAAATCTCATCGTAGTCAACTCCTTGAACTTGTGAAAAACTTTTCGTCACAAGTCGAGCTTCATAGATGGTTACATTACCATCCACGTCCGTCTTCTTCTTAAAGATCCATTTATCTCAATGGCTTGCCGATCATCGGGCAAGTCCACCAAAGTCCATGCTTTGTTCTGATACATGGATCCTATTTCGGATTTCATGGCTTCTAACCATTTGTCGGAATTTGGGCCCACCATCGCTTCTCCATAGCTCGTAGGTTCATTGTTGTCTAGCAACATGACCTTTAAGACAGGATTACTGTACCACTCTGAAGTAGTACGCATCCTTGTCACCCTACGAGGTACGGCAGTGACTTGATCCGAAACTTCATGATCACTATCATAAGCTTCTACTTCAATTGGTGTAGGTGCCACAGGAACAACTTCCTGTGCCCTGCTACACACTAGTTGTAGTGATGGTTCAATAACCATATCAAGTCTCCACCATCCTCCCACTCAACTTTTCGAGACAAACTTTTCTCGAGAAAGGACCCGATTCATGGAAACAATCCCTATTGCTTTCGGATCTGAATTAGGAGGTATACCCAACTGTTTTGGGTGTCCTATGAAGATGCATTTTATCCGCTTTGGGTTCGAGCTTATCAACCTGAAACTTTTTCACATAAGCGTCGCAGCCCCAAACCTTTAAGAAACGACAACTTAGGTTTCTCTAAACCATAATTCATACGGTGTCATCTCAACGGAATTACGTGGTGCCCTATTTAAAGTGAATGTGGTTGTCTCTAATGCCTAACCCATGAACGATAGTGGTAATTCGATAAGAGACATCATGGTACGCACCATATCCAATAGGGTGCAACTATGATGTTTGGACACACCATCACACTATGGTGTTCCAGGCGGTATTAATTGTGAAACAATTTCCACAATGTCTTTGTTGCGTGCCAAAGCTCGTAACTCAGATACTCATCTCTATGATCATATCATAGACATTTTATCATCTTGTCACGATGATCTTCAACTTCACTCTGAAATTACTTGAACCATTCAATAATTCAGACTTGTGTTTCATCAAGAAAATATTCTCAACATCTACTCGAATCATCTGTGAAGTAAGAACATAACGATATTCACTGCATGCCTCAGCACTCATTGGACTGCACACATCAAAATGTGTTACTTCCAACAAGTTGCTATCTTGTTCCATCTTACTGAAAACGAGGCTTTTCAGTCATCTTGCCCATGTGATATGATTTGCATATCTCAAGTGATTCAAAATCAAGTGAGTCCAAACGATCCATCTGCATGGAGTTTCTTCATGCGTATACACCAATAGACATGGTTCGCATGTCTCAAACTTTTCAAAAATGAGTGAGTCCAAAGATCCATCAACATGGAGCTTCTTCATGCGTTTTATACCATTATGACTTACATGGCAGTGCCACAAGTAAGTGGTACTATCATTACTATCTTATATCTTTTGGCATGAAAATGTGTATCACTACGATCGAGATTCAATAAATCATTCCTTTAGGTGCAAGACCATTGAAGGTATTATTCAAATAAATAGAGTAACCATTATTCTCCTTAAATGAATAATCGTATTGTGATAGACATAATCCAATCATGTCTATGCTCAACGCAAACACCAATCTCGATGGTAGAGGGAGCGTGCGATGTTTGATCACATCAACCTTGGAAACATTTCCAACACATATCGTCAGCTCACCTTTAGCTAGTCTCCGTTTATTCCGTAGCTCTTTTATTTCGAGTTACTAACACTTAGCAACCGAACCGGTATCTTAATACCCTGGTGCTACTAGGAGTACTAGTAAAGTACACATTAACATAATGTATATCCAATATACTTCTATCGACCTTGCCAGCCTTCTCATCTACCAAGTATCTAGGGTAATTCTGCTCCAGTGGTTGTTCCCCTTATTACAGAAGCACTTAGTCTCGGGTTTGGGTTCAACCTTTGGGTTTCTTCACTAGAGCGGCAACTGATTTGCTGTTTCATGAAGTATCCCTTCTTGCCCTTGCCCTTCTTGAAACTAGTGGGTTCACCAACCATCAACAATTGATGCTCCTTCCTGATTTCTACTTTTGCGGTGTCAAACATCGCGAATAGCTCAAGGATCATCATATCTATCCCTGATATGTTATAGTTCATCACAAAGCTCTAGCAGCTTGGTGGCAATGACTTTGGAGAAACATCACTATCTCATCTGGAAGATCAACTCCCACTCGATTCAAGTGATTGTTGCACTCAGACAATCTGAGCACAAGCTCAATGATTGAGCTTTTCTCCGTTAGTTTGTAGGTTAAGAAAATCGTCGGAGGTCTTATACCTCTTGACGTGGGCACGAGCCTGAAATCCCAATTTCAGCCCTCGAAACATCTCATATGTTCCGCGACGTTTCGAAAAACATCTTCGGTGCCTCAACTCTAAACCGTTTAACTGAACTATCACGTAGTTATCAAAATGTGTATGTCAGATGTTCGCAACATCCACAGACAATGTTTGGGGTTCAACACACTGAGCAGTGCATTAAGGACATAAGCTTTCTACTGTCCGCATAATTGCTA
Source organism: Triticum timopheevii (assembly GCA_963921465.1). Classification (NCBI taxonomy): domain Eukaryota; kingdom Viridiplantae; phylum Streptophyta; class Magnoliopsida; order Poales; family Poaceae; genus Triticum; species Triticum timopheevii. The sequence continues at coordinate 568,809,208 of OY997266.1, forward strand.
CTATCAACTTTCAACTATATTTTCTCTAGGAACATAACTAAACAGTAGAACTAAAGCATGAGCTACGACATAATTTGCAAAATCCTTTTTGACTATGTTCAGGATAATTAAGTTCATCTTATGAACTCCCACTCAGATAGACATCCCTCTGGTCATCTAAGTGATTACATGATCCGAGTCAACTAGGCCGTGTCCGATCATCACGTGAGACGGACTAGTCATCATCGGTGAACATCTTCATGTTGATCGTATCTACTATACGACTCATGCTCGACCTTTCGGTCTCTGTGTTCCGAGGCCATGTCTGTACATGCTAGGCTCGTCAAGTTAACCCTAAGTGTTTTCGCGTGTGTAAATCTATCTTACACCCGTTGTATGTGAACGTAAGAATCCATCACACCCGATCATCACGTGGTGCTTAGAAGCGACGAACTGTACCAACGGTGCACAGTTAGGGGAGAACACTTCTTGAAATTGTTGTAAGGGATCATCTTATTTACTACCGTCGTCCTAAGTAAACAAGATGCATAAACATGATAAACATCACATGCAATCAAATAGTGACATGATATGGCCAATATCATTTTGCTCCTTTTGATCTCCATCTTCGGGGCTCCATGATCATCATCGTCACCGGCATGACACCATGATCTCCATCATCATGGTCTCCATGAAGTCGTCTCGCCAACTTATTACTTCTGCTACTATGGCTACCGGTTAGCAATAAAGTAAAGTAATTACATGGCATTATTCAATGACACGCAGGTCATACAATAAATTAAGACAACTCCTATGGCTCCTGCCGGTTGTCATACTCATCGACATGCAAGTCGTGATTCCTATTAAAAGAACATGATCAATCTCATACATCACATATCATTCATCACATTCTTCTTGGCCATATCACATCACATAGCATACCCTGCAAAAACAAGTTAGACGTCCTCTAATTGTTGTTTGCATGTTTTACGTGGCTGCTATGGGTTTCTAGTAAGAACGTTTCTTACCTACGCAAAACCACAACGTGATATGCCAATTGCTATTTACCCTTCATAAGGACCCTTTTCATCGAATCCGTTCCGACTAAAGTGGGAGAGACTGGCACCCGCTAGCCACCTTATGCACCAAGTGCATGTCAATCGGTGGAACCTGTCTCACGTAAGAGTACGTGTAAGGTCTGTCCGGGCCGCTTCATCCCACAATACCGTCGAAACAAGATTGGACTAGTAACGGTAAGCATATTGAACAACATCTACGCCCACAACTACTTTGTGTTCTACTCGTGCAAAGAATCTACGCAATAGACCTAGCTCTGATACCACTGTTGGGGAACGTAGCAGAAATTCAAAATTTTCCTACGTGTCACCAAGATCTATCTATGGAGAAACCAACAACGAGGGGAAGGAGAGTGCATCTACATACCCTTGTAGATCGGTAAGCATAAGCGTTCAAGTGAACGGGGTTGATGGAGTCGTACTCGTCGTGATTCAAATCACCGATGATCAAGTGCCGAACGGACGGCACCTCCGCGTTCAACACACGTACAGCCCGATGATGTCTCCCACGCCTTGATCCAGCAAGGAGAGAGGGAGAGGTTGAGGAAGACTCCATCCAGCAGCAGCACAATGGCGTGGTGGTGATGGAGGAGCGTGGTAGTTCAGCAGGGCTTCGCCAAGCACCACGGGAGAGGAGGAGGAGAAGCAGGGCTGCACCAAGAGGAGAAGGGAGAGATTCTCGTGTGTTGGCAGCCCCCCAGACCTCAAGTATATATAGGGGGAGGGGAGGGCTGTGCCCCCCTTCTAGGGTTCCCCCCCCCCAAGGGGTGCGGCCAGCCCTAGATGGCAAAGGGGGCGGCGGCCAAGAGGGGGAGGAGAGGGAGGCGCAGGGAGCATGGGCCTTAGGGCCCATCTGCCCTAGGGTTTGCACCCTCCCACTCTCCCCTGCGCCTTGGGCCCCTTGTGGGGGGCGCACCAGCCCACCTGGGGCTGGTTCCCTCCCACACATGGCCCATGCAGCCCTCCGGGGTTGGTGGCCCCACTTGGTGGACCCCCGGGACCCTCCCGGTGGTCCCGCTACGTTACCGATAAAACCCGAAACTTTTCCGGCGACCAAAACAGGACTTCCCATATATAAATCTTTACCTCCGGACCATTCCGGAACTCCTCGTGACATCCGGGATCTCATCTGGGACTCCGAACAACATTTGGTAACCACATACAAACTTCCTTTATAACCCTAGCGTCATCGAACCTTAAGTGTGTAGACCCTACGGGTTCGGGAGACATGCAGACATGACCGAGACGTTCTCCGGTCAATAACCAACAGCGGGATCTGGATACCCATGTTGGCTCCCACATGTTCCACGATGATCTCATCGGATGAACCACGATGTCAAGGACTTAATCAATCCCGTATGCAATTCCCTTTGTCTAGCGGTATTGTACTTGCCCGAGATTCGATCGTCGGTATACCGATACCTTGTTCAATCTCGTTACCGTCAAGTCTCTTTACTCGTTCCGTAACACATCATCCTGTGATGAACCCCTTGGTCACATTGTGCACATTATGATGATGTCCTACCGAGTGGGCCCAGAGATACCTCTCCGTTTACACGGAGTGACAAATCCCAGTCTCGATTCGTGCCAACCCAACAGACACTTTCGGAGATACCTGTAATGCACCTTTATAGCCACCCAGTTACGTTGTGACGTTTGGTACACCCAAAGCATTCCTACGGTATCCGGGAGTTGCACAATCTCATGGTCTAAGGAAAAGATACTTGACATTAGAAAAGCTTTAGCATACGAACTACACGATCTTTGTGCTAGGCTAAGGATTGGGTCTTATCCATCACATCATTCTCCTAATGATGTGATCCCGTTATCAACGACATCCAATGTCCATAGCCAGGAAACCATGACTATCTGTTGATCACAACGAGCTAGTCAACTAGAGGCTCGCTAGGGACATATTGTGGTCTATGTATTCACACGTGTATTACAATTTCCGGATAATACAGTTATAGCATGAATAAAAGACTATTATCATGAACAAAGAAATATAATAATAACTAATTTATTATTGCCTCTAGGGCATATTTCCAACATGATTGTGTAGAAGCATTTGAAATACTTAAGAAAGCATTAGTCTCTGCACCTGTTGTTCAGCCACCTGATTGGAATTTACCCTTTGAAATTATGTGTGATGCTAGTGATTATGCTGTAGGTGCTGTTCTAGGGCAAGGAGTTGATAAGAAATTAAATGTTATCCATTATGCTAGTAAGACTCTAGACAATGCTCAAAGAAATTATGCTACTACCGAAAAGGAACTCTTAGCAGTTGTATTTGCTTGTGATAAATTCAGACCCTATATTGTTGATTCTAAAGTAACTATTCACACAGATTATGCTGCTATTAAATATCTTATGGAAAATAAAGATGCGAAACCTAGACTTATTAGATGGGTTCTCCTGCTGCAAGAATTTGATTTGCATATTGTTGATAGAAAAGGAGTTGAGAACCCCGTTGCAGACAACTTATCTAAGTTAGAGAATGTTCTTGCTGACCCACTACCTATTGATGTTCCTAGAGAGTAGGCCAATATAAAGAAGGAGTAGATGGTGTTATTATACGTTGTGTACCTGAGCATGAACAGGAACAGATCCTACACAAGTGTCACTCTGAAGCTTATGGAGGACACCACGCTGGAGATAGAACTGCACATAAGGTATTGCAATCCGGTTTTTATTGGCCTACTCTCTTCAAGGATGCCCGTAAGTTTGTTTTGTCTTGCGATGAATGTCAAAGAATTGGTAATATTAGTAGACGTCAAGAAATGCTTATGAATTATTCACTTGTTATTGAACCATTTGATGTTTGGGGCTTTGATTATATGGGACCTTTTCCTGCCTCTAATGGTTATACACATATTTTAGTTGCTGTTGATTACGTTACTAAGTGGGTAGAAGCTATTCCAACTAGTAGTGCTGATCATAACGCTTCTATTAAAATGCTTAAGGAAGTTATTTTTCCGAGGTTTGGAGTCCCTAGATACTTAATGACTGATGGTGGTCCACACTTTATTCATGGTGCTTTCTGTAAGATGCTTGCTAAATATGACGTTAATCATAGAATTGCATCTCCATATCACCCGCAGTCTAGTGGTCAGGTAGAATTGAGCAATAGAGAGCTCAAATTAATTTTGCAAAAGACTGTCAATAGGTCTAGAAAGAATTGGTCCAAGAAACTTGATGATGCATTATGGGCCTATAGAACTGCATATAAGAATCCTATGGGTATGTCTCCGTATAAAATGGTTTATGGAAAAGCATGTCACTTACCTCTCGAACTAGAACATAAGGCATATTGGGCTATTAAAGAGCTCAACTATGATTTCAAACTTGCTGGTGAGAAGAGGTTATTTGATATTAACTCACTTGATGAATGGAGAACCCAAGCTTATGAAATTCCAAGTTGTTTAAATAAAAAGTTAAAAGATGGCATGACAAAAGGATACAAAAGCATGAGTTCAATGTAGGTGATTATGTATTGCTATACAACTCTCGTTTAAGATTTTTTGCAAGAAAACTTCTCTCCAAATGGGAAGGTCCCTACGTTATCGAGGAGGTCTATCGTTCTGGTGCCATAAAATTCAACAACTTCGAAGGCACAAATCCGAAGGTGGTAAACGGTCAAAGGATCAAACACTATATCTCAGGTAATCCTATAAATGTTGAAACTAATATTATTGAAACCGTAACCCCGGAGGAATACATAAGGGACACTTTCCAGAATGTTCCAGACACCGAAAAGGAATAGGTATGTGGTACGGTAAGTAAACCGACTCCAAAACAATTTCTAAGGCAATATTTCTCCGTTTTGGAATATTTAGAAAAATAGAAAAATAAGTAGCAGTCCGGGGAGGACACGAGGCCTCCACGAGGGTGGAGGGTGCGCCCTACCCCCCTGGGCGCGCCCCCTACCTCGTGAGCACCTCGTGTGCCCTCCGGACTCCGTTTCCTTGCACGATACGTATTTTAGTCGGTAAAAATTCATTATATATACTCCCAAAGGTTTTGACTCTCGTATCACGCAAATATCCTCTGTTTTCGTTTTGAGCTGTTGCTGCTGCAGATTAGAGCAAGATGTCTTCCCAAGACTCGGAGGGAGAGAGCTACATGGCTGATTATATTGCAAATCCAAAAGTATATGGGGATGTGGAGCATTATGGCTGGACCACGGAGGAAGAGGAAGACTATGATCCAAAGAGGAAAGAGAAAATGAGTTCCGACGAAGAGGACTATCCCCTACCTCAACCTGGTGATATGCATGTGGAGTTCAAGAAGTCAAGCCTCCATAAGGTCCAATCTGTCCTACCTCGTTTTTTGCAGGACAGCAAGGCAGCACTATGAAAAAAGATAATGAAACTTGAGCTCGAGAATGAGGATCTGAGGGATGAAAATTTTAGCCTGAGACGCAAGCTAGAGAAGAAAAATGCAATAACTCCATCATCAACAACACCTCCACCACCAACAACAAAGAAGGAGACATAATCACATGGGTATGGGCACTCCCCTTGGCAACTGCCAAGCTTGGGGGAGGTGCCCTGGTATCGTATCACCATCACAACTCCTGTCTTTACCGTTTTCTTAGTTCGTTCCTTTTAGTAGTATCTTGATTTAGTAGAATAAATCCATGGCATGATCTAGTTTTGAGTTTTTCTTTATGATCCTTCTTTGTAATCGAGTCTGTGAGCTATATAATAAAGATTAGTGTTGAGTCAAGGGCTTGATTATTTTGCCATGATCTTGGGTGATTAGAAGAAAAAGAATCAAAGAGTTCATATTGATCTTATTGAAAGTAATGACTTCACATAGAAAGAGTATGATGATTAAAAGTTGTTGGGAGTTGGCAAATATAGCTTTGGTCATCGTTGCAATTAATAGGAAGTAATAAGGAAAGAGAGGTTTCACATATAGATATATTATCATTGACATCTTTTATGATTGGGAGCACTCATTAAAATATGACATGCTAAAGAGTTGAGGTTGGACAAGGAAGACAACATAATGAGTTATGTTTTCTTACATCCGAGATAAAGTATGTTGTCATGGATCCTCTACCGTGTTGAGCTTTCCTTTACCCCTCATGCTAGCCAAATTCTTAGCACCAAGTAGAAATACTACTTGTGCTTCTAAATACCCTTAAACCAGTTTTGCCATGAGAGTTCACAATATCTACCTATGGATTGAGTAAGATCCTTCAAGTAAGTTGTCATCGGTGCAAGCAATAAAAATTGCTCTCTAAATATGCATGACTTATTAGTGCAGAGAAAATAAACTTTGTACGAACTTGTTGTGGACGCAATAAAAGCGACAGACTACATAATAAAGGTTCACATACAAGGGGCAATATAAAGTGACGTTCTTTTGCATTAAGATTTTGTGCATCAACCCTAAACGCGCATGACAACCTCTGCTTCCCTCTGCGAAGGGCCTATCTTTTATTATTATCCTCTACCTTATGCAAGAGTCACAGTGATCTTCACCTTTCTTTTTTATTTTATCCTTTGGCAAGCTCAACATGTTGGAAAGAACATGATATATATATATCTAATCGGATGTGGAGGAGCATGAATTATTATTGTTGACGTTACCCTTGAGGTAAAAGGTTGTGGGGCAAAACTATAAGCCCCTATCTTTCTCTGTGTCCGGTTCAAACTACATAACCACAAGTATTGCATGAGTGTTAGAAATTATGAAGGAGTAAGTGATAGTTGAGTATGTGGACTTGCTCTTAAGCTCTGACATAGACTCTTTCCGATGTTATGATACATTGCAATTGCTTCAATGACTGAGATTATAATTTGTTGGTGCTCAATAAGGTTTCTGATTGATACTTTGGCTTTGTGAAAAGATCATCACTTGAACTTGAGTAATCATATGACGAAATATTTATATGTTGCTATTATGAAATAATCATGATGCCTTCATGTCCGTATTTTATTTTTATCGATGCCTCTACCTCTAAACATGAGGACATATTTATTGTTATCGGCTTTTCGCTTGAGGACAAGCGAGGTCTAAGCTTGGGGGAGTTGATACGTCCATTTTGCATCATGCTTTTATGTCAATATTTATTGCATTATGGGCTGTTATTTCACGTTATGTCACAATACTTATGGCTATTCTCTCTTATTTTACAAGGTTTACATGAAGAGGGAGAATGCCGGCAGCTGGAATTCTGGGCTGGAAAAGGAGCAAATATTGAAGGACTATTCTGCGCAACTCCAAAAGTCCTGAAACTCCATGGAATACATTAAAATAAATAAAGAAAAATTATCGCCAAAGATGAAGGCCAGGGGGCCCACACCTCGCTCACAAGGGTGGGGGGCGCGCCCCCCTACCTCGTGGGCCCCCTGGTGGCTCTCCGACGTCCATCTTCTCCTATATGAAGTCTTTCGATGAGAAAAAAATAGAAGACAACCTTTCGGGACGAGACTCTGCCGCCACGAGGCGGAACCTTGGCGGAACCAATCTAGGGCTCCAGCAGAGCTGTTCTGCCGGGGACACTTCCCTCTGGGAGGGGGAAATCATCACCATCGTCATCACCAACGCTCCTCTCATCGGGAGAGTGCAATCTCCATCAACATCTTCACCAGCACCATCTCATCTCCAAACCCTAGTTCATCTCTTGTATCCAATTCTTGTCTCCAAGTCCGGGATTGGTGCTAGTAGGTTGATAGTAGTGTTGATTACTCCTTGTAGTTGATGCTAGTTGGTTTATTTGGTGTAAGATCATATGTTCAGATCCTTTATGCATATTATTACCCCTCTGATTATGAACATGAATATGCTTTGTGAGTAATTTTGTTCCTAAGGACAAGGGAGAAGTCTTGCTATTAGTAGTCATGTGAATTTGGTATTCGTTCGATATTTTGATAAGATGTGTGTTGTCTAACCTCTAGTGGTGTTATGTGAACATCGACTACATAACACTTCACCATTATTTGGGCCTAGAGGAAGGCATTGGGAAGTAATAAGTAGATGATGGGTTGCTAGAGTGACAGAAGCTTAAACCCTAGTTTATGCGTTGCTTCGTAAGGGGCTGATTTGGATCCATATGTTTCATGCTATGGTTAGGTTTACCTTAATACTTTTGTTGTAGTTGCGGATGCTTGCAATAGAGGTTAATCATAAGTTGGATGCTTGTTCAAGTAAGAACAGCACCCAAGCACCGGTCCACCCACATATCAAATTATCAAAGTACCGAACGCGAATCATATGAGCGTGATGAAAACTAGCTTGACGATATTCCCATGTGTCCTCGGGAGCGCTTTTCCTATTATAAGAGTTTGTCCAGGCTTGTCCTTTGCTCCAAAAAGGATTGGGCCACCTTGCTTCACTTTATTTACTTTTGTTACTTGTTGCTCGTTAAAATTTATCTTATCACAAAACTATCTGTTACCACTTATTTCAGTACTTGCAGAGAATACCTTGCTGAAAACCGCTAATCATTTCCTTCTGCTCCTCGTTGGGTTCGACACTCTTACTTATCGAAAGGACTTCGATAGATCCCCTATACTTGTGGGTCATCAAGGATGGTACCTCATACATCACTCCTGATGAGATCTTTGTAGTGAAGCAATTCGGTCGTGGTCATCGAGGGTGATTCCTCCTTAACCACTTCCGATACGACTTTGTCGTGCAACCCCTCAAGTGTGAACCTCGAGGGTGGTTCCTCTTACGTTCACCTTGATGATTACATCGAGTGGAATCCACCGAGGGTGATTCCTCGGGTTTTCCCCTTAATGTTTGGACACACTGTTACCTTGACTTTACTTGAGACCGTTGTTGAAGTCGGGTCAGCCCTGAGGGGTACCCGCGAGTTGATGTGAAAGTCAGGCGGGCCCGGAGAGCACCCGCGAGTTTTCCACGTGGCACGGCCGGGTAGTCTGGGACCTTGCCGTAAGTCCACGAGACGGGGCGACGGGGTCACATTATCGTGAGTCTCTTCTCGTCTCCACGAGCCCCCAATGCACTAACAGGTTTGGGTATTTGTTCTGAGTTAGCCTCTGGCCTTTACGCACTAACCACCACGCGAGAATAGTTATGGGCCTCGACGTCGCAGTATCAACCTAAGCTTTGTCAGACGTCCAGTTCAGCAGTGCGGCACGGTCGGATCGTGCTGGCCATCCGAGGCAGTGCTGGTATCCACCCTGCTCGCAACGACCCGGAGTGCTGCGGGCGATGGGCCCAAGACCCCGGAGTGCTTAGGATGTAGACCGGTAGGGACATCTCTACTGAGCCTAGGTAGGGCTGTGACGTGTTGATCTTCCGAGGCCAGGCATTGACCCAGAAAAGTGTGTCCAACCAGAGTAATCAAGCGTGTTGGAAAACGTGGTGCACCCCTGCAGGGAAGATTATCTATTAATAGTCGTGTCCACGGTAATGGACGTTCAGACTTATATCATGATCTTATATAATTAGAAATGGATACTTGAGATATGTGATGGATATGTGGCTCCGGGATTGCATTCTCGCAGGGAGTCGAGGAAGAATCTCTGGGCGGTGTTTCTACAACATGTTTGTTAAATATAAACTGCTCTTCTTTACTCTTCTACATGTTGCAAGATGCTCGGAGCTGCTTGAAGATGCTAGTCTTCGATAGGCTAGGCCTTCCCCCTCTATTCTGGCATTCTGCAGTTTAGTCCACATATACAAACCTCCCATTTGATACCAATGCATACTTAGTATAGATCTGATACTTTCGAGTACTTTGGATGAGTACTCACGGTTGCTTTGCTACCCCCTTTCCTCCTTCTTTCTTCTTTCCGATTGTTGTAACCAGATGGTGGATCCCTAGAGCCAAATGCCACCGCCGATGGATGCTACTACATGGAGGCCGCCGACGACCAGGAGTAGTTAGGAGGTCCTAGGCAGGAGACCTTGCCTCTTCGATCGTTGTTGCTTTTGTGCTAGCCTTTTTAAGGCATCCTTGTTTAACTTATGTCTGTACTTAGATATTGTTGCTTCCGATGACTCTTGTGTATCGAGATATGTATTCGAGCCCTCGAGGCCCCTGGCTTGTAATATAAAGCTTGTATTATTTTATTTGTGCCTAGAGTTGTGTTGTGATATCTTCCCGTGAGTCCCTGATCTTGATCGTACATATTTGTGTGTATGATTAGTGTACGATTGAATTGGGGGCGTCACGCGCCCGTCGTACCACACTGGCTTACGTGGTTAACTATGTGGGCCCTAGCGGTCCGTCCTGCATGGCGGGCACATCTGGACGTCCCCATATATGGGTCGGCTATGGGATTGTCGGTCAATCCGAACATTTGGGCCATATTTGTCATGTCCCGTTGGGTCACAATTTTGCGTCCGAACATTTACCGGGCAGCCCCCTTAGGCGATTGGGGTAGATTTGGGGGCTCCGTTTGTAGATGCTCTTACTATTAAATTTTCAAGGATTTGGTTAGGGTGTGCCTACCGAGGCAATCTAGCAAAGCATCTAGTGGCAAGCCACTGTGGTGGGCCCTCCTCCACAAAAAATAAATTTAATACCATTGTAGGTAGGTACATTACCACATATTAGATTAGGGATGGCACCTGCAGGGTTTGGTTACGGGTGGAGCCACCTCGCACCCGTACCCGTCTCCCTTGAGCTTACCCATCACCGCTACCCATACACGCCAACGGGTACAAAAATTTTCCATGCCCGTTACACGACAGGCTAGACGGATACCCGCCGGTAAAATTACCCATGTTTTTGAAGCATCGATTTGAACAACTCATAGTCATAAAAAATAACATATAATCATAATTTATGAAGAACAACACATTTAATAAGCAACATCATTTTCTCATAAACAACAACACATCAAAACATCATCACATAGCCATAAACAACAACATATACTCATATATTTTGAGCTCACAAATTCATGACAAAGTGTAGAGATAATTTTGAGTTGACATATATATATGGGTACATGAGTGTGTAACTTTTTGTTCCATATTCTTACCCTAATAAGTTTTTTACCCACAGAGTACGTGGGTAATGGGTACCCATTGTCATCCCTATATTAGATATTAAATTTAATTTTATAAGAAATTATCATATAGTAAATTGATAAGAACAGATTCTACACTTGACATGGTAGTATACTATCACAAATGCTCGTGCATTACAACGGGAGAAAAAAATCGCCTAGCCTAATAAGCATCACTCAAGACCACTGAAAAAAATAACGCGCTATAGCGCCGCTAATAGCGAGTGAGGGCTTATGGCGGCCGAGCACCAGGCAGGCCGTTATCCTGCTCGTTCTTTTGGGTCTGGGGATGTGGAATCTGTCAGCACGCTGCAGGGCTGTGCCAGGCCTATAGGCTGAAATACGGTACGGGATACGCCTATGGACCTTATAGGTGTATTGTGTTTGGCCCATGCCAAGGCCAATTCCTATTTGGTGCCTTAAGCGCCCGATTTAGTTGTTTTTGCAATCGGGCGCATACCCCCCTCTCCTTCGCGTCATGTATTGGGCCTGGCCCATTTTGTGTCGCGTGAGTGAGCCGACTGCTTCCCCGTCCCATGCTTTATCTTCGTATCTTTCCCCCTCCCTTCTGTTTCCTCTTCCTTCCCTGCATCGCCGCCGCTCCTTCTTTAGGGCGCAGCTTCTTCTTGATTTCGATTGATTCCGCGTGGCGGATTCTTCTTCGTTTGGATCAATTCCCCGCGGCGGATTCTTCTTCGTCTCCTTTGCGCGCGATTGGGACCTAGATGGAGGCCGGCACTAGGGTTTGGATCGAACCCTAGCCGAGATATTGCCATGGATTCCGATGGTTCATGCTGTCTCTGGAGAATTTTCTTCATGTTGGTTCATTTAATAGTGATTGCGTTCATGCGCGCTTGCCTATGTGAGGGGGGAGGGGGGAGGGGAGGGGGTTATTGTTCTATGTGTTTGGTAGGAAGTTGTGCTCACGGTCGTTTTAGTACTGGAAGGGGGGCGCGGTGGGGATGGTAGGGTTAGTGATTTTTGTTCATGTATATGTATGTGGGTGTAGTAGAGCATAGCTTTTCTGCTGTTCTTTTTCTTTGTTTGTAGGTGGATACAGCAATTTCCATTCAGTCTGTTTGTAAGCCAAATTGGTTCAATAACAGTTGCATTTTTCTACAAGCAAGTGAAAACCATATTGGGGCCTTGATTTGGTCAAGTGTTACAGTTTGCATTTGCATGTGTGTGCCTAGCATAACTATGCATTTGCTGTATTTTGTGTTTTCTGCCATATCATCGATTTTTCCTGACAAAGTTATCAGGAAAGCTCACAAAAGTATTAGTGGTCGAGCTTACATTGTTTTCTTCCAGCAGGGCAGTGCTACTAATTGCTTCAGTTGTCTGTGTCTACTTAACTTTTGATGTTCGGGTTCATCGTGTTCCTACTATCGCCTGTCCATTAGACTAATAGTAGTACTACTGTATTCAACAATGTCATTTAGGATTTTAGGGGATAATCTGATGCCTTTCATATCACGCCCACTATATATGCGCATAATCCCTACTAACTTGGTCATGACATCAAGACTTGTATGTTTCTGGTGCAGCCACAGACAACTAGATAATATATGTGTAGAGGTGCATTAATAATGTTTATTCTACTTTGCTTGTTTAGCTAGATCTGGTGTTGAATGGAGACTTTTGGCATTTTTTTTGAAGACTCTTGATGTTCTTCCCAATAGCAGAAGTAGTATGCTTTTTTTGCAACAGATCGTGCTCACTATTTTTTAGTGCACTTCTTTTTTTGCAATAGTAGATGGTATTCAAGATGCGCAAGCCGAAGATACTCAACATGTGGTTGAAAGGGGTCTCCGTGATGACCATGGCGGTATGTACTTACTCCATATCTCACACAGCCCTCTCTGTGAGTTTATCAAAAAAAATTCGAACCAGACTGTTCTTTTGGGCATTTCTTTTGCTCAAATGTCTGTATACCTCATCCTAATTCTGCTCGAGCTGTCTAGAGGAACTAAGTCTGTTAAGTTTTGTTGATTAGGTTAGTTTTTAACACATTGTTTTTAGGCCGGTCATATATATAATCACATAATAGGTTATGGTTTTTTTCCGTTCCATGTTTTCTTGTGGACTGATTTGTTTCATTTTTGCTTTTTTTTGTGAGGATGTGTGAATTCTAACTAGTGAAAACATCAAAACAAGAATGTTTTTTCTATATATGTTTTAACATTTCGAAATATGACCCTTTTTAGAAAAGCCACGGGACGTGGCATTGCTGCACTATATGAAAACTCCAACCCAGCTCACGTTGCTGGTTATATTAGTTATATGAAGCACATCTTAGTTATTCAATCATAGCCAAATATATATATATATATATATATATATATATATATATATATATATATATATATTGATACCCTCTCAACAGTGGCCTAAAGCTAGAATGAGCTATAGTTATGGCACATGTAGATTTATTTTACCATTAATGTTTTTGTTTTTTCAACCAGAACTTGAAATTGCAGAAATTTTCCTCTTTGTATTGCTATGGTTTCTTTGTCCAATCCACTTAGTTTGTTATGGTTTTTCTATATTATCTGCAATTTTTATAGATTCTTAAGTTGTGCTCATTTTTTGTTAATAATTGTTGTTAAATCCGTATTTGCAGCACAAGAAGGAAGTGGGGTTGCCCAAGTCGAGGAATTACAAGGGGAGGAACCAACTGAATATCCTCCACGAGGTCTCCGCAATGAATCAGGTGGTATGTTAGTTTTTCTCCTTTCAGTTTTGTACCTTTCAAATTTGGTATAGTTCAATATAGATCACATATCTTTCCTTCTCTGTAGTAGCTACTTGTCTTGCTGGTCCTCTAGTGTTTTCTTGTGATATAAGACTATGCTTTTTTCATATTCCACCTTTATTTATTTATTCTATAGTTTTGCATCGTCTTATTAGTTGTTGTTATTATCTGTTCGTAGCGCGGGTGTTCCCTAGGAAATTATGCAAGCCTACTTACATTACCAGACTGTCTTTCAAGCGTTGGGCAAAAACTGTGGAGAAATTTAGTGATATTCAGTTAGGCCATGTCAGAAAATACAAAATGGAAACTCTGCTTCATATGCCAAGGAAACTTAAAATACCTATGAATCTGCTTGAATGGATAGATCAGCATATGTTTGGATCAAAAGAGCCCTCTTTCAAGCATAAGAATAAAGTTATCAATATTACTAAAGATATGGTCGACAAATTTCGATTTCCCTGGCGGCACCGAGCCTTTTGTATTCACTAGCGACGATCCCCAAGTGAAGGCAGAGGTTATACAGTTAAGGAACAAGTATCTTGATCATCGGAACAAAATGCCAATCAACAAGATAGAGGAGGTGATGCTTAGTGACCAGACAGAAGATGGTTTTATTAGGAGCTTCACATTTTATTTCCTATCATCTTTTTTGTGCCCTGCGTCATACTGCTTTGCCAACAACAAGTTCTTGTACTCTCTAAGAGATGTTTCTGCTATCCCTTCACTTGACTTTGGGCAATTGGCACTGGATTTCATGCGCGAGGAATCAGAGTGTCACTTTGAAATGATAATGAACAGACCAAGTGTTGAGGAAATGAACAATTCTTCATATATTGGTGGATGTCTTCCTATTTGGGGAGTAAGTTCAATCTTGACTTGCACTATTTCATATCTCTCAACTTTATATTTCCTAACCTTTTTGTCTTTTAAATGGTAGATCATTTATCTGGATTTTGTTGATTTCGATGTTATTAAGAATCATCAGTCAACTGTGGATTATTCTCTCCCACGGATATCTCATGTTAAGACTGAAGATTTCGACTATCTTGAATTGGTTGATAGGAATTATGAGTCTAGGAAAAATTACGGGGTTTTACCGGTAAGCATCATAAACTGTATTGTTTTTTGACTTACCTTTTTAGTTCTATTATTTTATTTGTCATCATTTATTCAACTCCATTTTGCAGCTGCGAGACATATCACGCACCCCATATGCCAATGTGGCGCATGTTGACAATGCACCTGATGCTACTGGTGTGTTTAACTCAATCCTTTTTGTGGAGGTATTTCTTATAAGTAGATTCTTTTATTTTCTATTTGGTTTCTTCTTTGTTGTCTTTTTTTCTTGTTATAGCTAAAAATTTATTTCTAATGTCAATTGTAGGTCAACAATGCAAATAGTGTTCCTGAAGCTCGTAATCAGAACCATCCAATTGATTCAAAAAGTCCTCATATCATTTCAGAAGGTCCAAGTCGCAATGCACAAGCTGGACCAGATGTCAAAGCGAAACCAGAGCCACATTTAAAATCAAAGGTATTATTTTGTGTTGTGACTGTTTTCACTTCACATGTAAGTGCTCTCTTGAAACAAGTGTCCTATTTTAAAAACATTTTTTTGTAATCAGGGTCCCTCCAATGATGTCGTTAAGCCGGAGCCAATTGGACTGAATTTTGAGGTATTTTCTTTTTGTATTGCTCATTTTTTTGTGAGCTATTTCATGTTTATGTCATGTTTTTCAATTTTCAGCCCGTATTCTGTTTGTTTCCTTTTTGCACTGATGCTTAATAATTTTTTATAGCTTAATAATTTTGTGCTAGTGTTTTAACATGTTGTGTGCTATGAACATTTAGTTAAGTAGTGCTAGTTCTAATCATTTCATATTTATTCCATTAACACCGGCTTTTTTTGTAAATGGCCAATTTGAATGTGGCAGGACTATATATTTACAGATTAACTGGATAAGTAGTGTAGTATTGATTGCAGCTTTTTTTGCTACAACTTTTTTGGTAATTTGATAATAGCATTTCACTGTTTTTTATGACTGATCATGAGCAGCAGTTACAATACTGCATTTTGCAATTGAACTAATGTACAACCTTTCTTTTTTTGGAATGGATATTGCATGTAGCTTATTGTCCTTTTGGCTAGTTCACTGGTTTTCTGAAATCTGTCAGTTTTATTCTATCCAGAACATTTCTGTCCTGAATTTAGTGTATAAAACACCATTTTTTCCTGTTCATGCTACACCTTCGAATACCAACTCTCTTGAGCAAGCAACTACTTCACAACCTAAGGTCTGATTGAAGTCTTTCTTCTTTTTTTTCGTAATCCTAATTTTGATTGAACTTACAACAACAATTCAACTTCCTTTCTCAGCAAGAAGAAGTTTTCCTATCAACTGAAGCACCTGATATCAAATTTTCCACTGGAGTAAATGCTAAAAGAAGTTTTATACTCATTAGTTCCGCCTCTGGAAATGAAAGAGTCAACCGCTTCCAGGGGACTCCAATCCTTATTGGGGATGATTCTCCTATCACTCCTGCTACTGTGACTAATGAAGATATATAAGCCTCTCACTGTGATGCTAATGTAGGAATTCCAAAGATCATGCACTTTGCTGCCGAAGAAGGTTATAATTGTTGCTTATTATGTTTTTGTATTTTTTGTGTTTTTCATTTTCTTTTAATAGGAGTTTGGACGACATTCCATTTTTTTAGTGTCGAATTTTTTTATCTGTGATATGCAGGCTGTTCTACAATGAATAACGGAGAAGCTGGACCTAGCACAGGACCTAATACAATTGAAAAGAAGAACAGAAAAAAAAGAGCAGCTAAACTTCAATCTCCCGATCCAGCCAAGAAACTCAAAATATCTCGAGAAGTGGATATCTTTTTTACCAAATATCTGAGGAAGCCTACCTTCCAAGAATAGTTAATTCTCTTATTCCTTTAGTTATTTTATCAATACTTGTTCATTAATTTCTTTGAACTTTTTTTAGTCTAGACATCTACACTAGAAAAATAATTGCAGACATTTTCTCTAATCTCTTAGTGAAGAAACATCATCTTTTAACAATCTTTTTAGTATAATTTTGTAGTTCATATTTTTTTAGACTAGAAAGGATGTTTTCAAATTTTATTTTTGCCACAGTAGTGTTGCATTTGTATTTGTATTATTTGTTAATCTATTTTTTTTATGTTCCGTTTTTTCACCATATGACAATAGTTCTACTTTTTTTATTATGTCCAGCACTCTTTTTGTTGACATTGAGGGTTTCCCTGTAAGCTATGAGAATTACTTTAATTCATTCAAAGCGAGGGGTGAGATCGGAGATGAAGTCATGAACTCATTTATTCAAGTTCTTAACTATGAATCAAAGATGCCATCTGAAGCAAAGCCTTATGTGAAGAAGTACTGTTTCACCTCATACTTCACTGTGAGTTTTTCGTCCAAACTGCCTTTTTTGCTTTTCTTCTGAACTTTTTTTTTACTTTTTTCACTTATATTGCAACTGAGATTTCTCCTAATTTTGCACATTGTTGTTCACAGGATAAATTGTTAGTGCCCCCTGAGTCATTTGATCCAGTTACGTGCATACGAGAGTTTGACAGGATTAATTCAGAAGAAAGCCTCTGGAAACAAGACTTGGTAAATATTTTTGCAACTTAGTCAATGTTAACCAAGATATATTCTGTTTCTTTTTTATACTAATTTATGCTTTGTTCTTGTTGAACAGTTATACTTCCCTACTATAAAGTCAAACCACTGGGTTATACTTTCCATCAACTCTCTTTTTGAGAGGTCTCACTTTTTTGATCCCTGTGGCACCATTCTGAAAACTACTCAAGAAGAACTTGTGTACCACCTGGTAAGACAATTTTGAGACATAAGATCCTTTGTTTTCAACCAAAAAATATATATTTACTCTGCTCTACCACTTCTGATTGTCTTTAACTGTGTTTATACATATAACAATCAGCTTTCCAAGTACAACATGCTTTGCAAGCTGAGTAAAAAGCCATTCAAGAATGTATTCTCTTTCAAGCTTCAACCTGTAGAACCTTACCCAACACACTGTCTAATGTAAGTTATTTTTTCCTCTTTTGTGTTTGTATATTTATTCATTTTTTTCAACTGCAATTTTATTCAACAAACTTTTCCATACTTTTTACCTTTTTCCTCCTACTTGCTGTTATCACATTTTATTCTCATCTCTCAATTTTTTTCACGTGTTATGTATTCACTATGCAGGCATGATTCAGGTCACTATCTGCCTTTATACATGGATAATTTTGAAGGCAGAGCTATGAAGAGTTTCAGTGCGGTATATCTTGAAAACTTTTTGCCTTTATTTTCTTTTTGGTATGCGCAAAACTGAATCCAAAACCAAGTATTTGAGGTAGTCGGAGTGCGTTCTATGTTTTTAGCTTACTAGCAATGTACATAGTCAGAATGTGTTGGGACCTGGACACATGCGCTATCTTTTTGATTGTGGCACAATTTGCTGGCTTCTTTTGCATGTGCCAAGTCTAAATGCTAGTTCCAATCTATTGCTTTTTTTACAAACTACCACTTTTGTCTATGTTCATTTGCATCCACGGCATGAAGTATCAGCTTGTTTATTGTGAATCATTCTTTCCACCCAGAATGTTTTATGGTTTTGTTATGTGTTCGTCAATGTCCTCCCAGTAGTTCCTTTTTCAGGATCATCATATGATTAGTCAAGTGCTTATCTACCGTTTTTCTCTCTGCAGCCTGCTGTAATCAGCCATTTGATCTACTTCTCAAGTACTTTAAGTTGTTTTCTCAAGTTTTGTTCTTCTATCTTATAATCTGTCTATATTCTCTTTATACCCAGGCCAACATTCCGAAGTACAGAATGATTTCTGCATCCAAGTTATTCAAAAGCACTTTGAACAAGCTGAAAGAAGGAGACCTGCCAATCCCAAATTGACTCTTTCGGAAGATGCATTTTGCAAACAGTTTTCTATATGTGTAATTGATCGAAAAGAAACATGTATATTCATGTAGGCAATGCTTCCAACTGTAATCATATTTGAAGTTCATTCACATTACTAGATGTTTAAACTTATGTTACCGCGAGCTACCTAGTATCTCTGTTGGATATATTCTTTTTTTTCGATATCTACTCTTTTTTCGCGAACTATGTAGTTTTTCTGATTGCAATCATTGTGCATACTAAGTGTATCTTTTTTTGTAGAAATGATATTATATATTCTTCGCGAACTACATACTATCTACGTTGCAATCATTCTGCATACTAAAACGAATGTTCGTTTTGCTAAAACTGGAAAAAAAATTCTGTTTTTTTCTCCTTTCCATGTGTTTTAAAGCTTTTTGTCATGTCAAATATAAAAAGTTGTCAATGTCTTTTTTTAGATTGTTTATAGTTTTTCATGTTTCAAAGTTATACCTTTTTTTCAAAGTTATAGTTGTTTTTAGAAAACTTAATCTGACTGTTAGTGAACTAAATTTTTATTTTTAGTTCACTAAGTTGAAATATAGTGAACTATATTCAAACTTAGTGAACTAAATTCAAAATTTCAGTCCACTAACAGTCAAATAAAGTTCACTAAAAATTCAAAAACAATTCACTACATTTTTTGAAAATAGTTCATTCAATACAAATATAATTCACTCATATTTCAAGTGTAGTTCATTGAAATTTGAAATGAAATTTAGCTCACTACATTTGAAAATAAGTTTACTGTTTTTTCAATACAAATTCAAAATTACTGAACTATTTTGAAATTCAAATTCAAATTTAGTTCACTACATTCAAATTCAAATTCAGTTCACTAACTTTTTTTCTTTAATATTAGTGAACTATATTACAACTTAGTGAACTAAATTTAATAGTAAAATAAAGTTCACTAAAAATTCAAAAACAGTTCACTATATTTTTTGAAAATAGTTCATTGAATACAATTACAGTTCACCAAAATAATGTAGTGAATTAAAATATAATTCACTCACATTTTCTTTAATCTTAGCGAACTATATTCAAACTTAGTGAACTAAATTCAAAATTTTAGTTCACTAAAAGTCAAATAAAGTACACTAAAAATTCAAAATCAATTCATTACATTTGAAAATAGTTCATTCAATACAAATATAGTTCATTCATATTCAAGTGTAGTTCATTGAAATTCAAATTCAAATTCAGTGAACTGCATTCGAAAATAATTTTATTGTTTTTTCAATACAAATTCAAATTTAGTGAACTATATTTACTAAACAATCTTTGTGAACTAAATTCAAAATTTTAGTTCACTAACATACAAATAAAGTTCACTAAAAATTCAAAAACAATTCACTACATTTTTTGAAAATAGTTCATTCAATACAAATATAGTTCACTTATATTTCAAGTGTAGTTCATTGAAATTTGAATTGAAATTTAGCTCACTACATTTGAAAATAAGTTTACTGTTTTTCCAATACAAATTCAAAATTAGTGAACTATTTTGAAATTCAAATTCAAATTTAGGTCACTACATTCAAATTCAAATTCAGTTAGTGAACTATATTCAAACTTAGTGAACTAAATTCAAAATTTCAGCTCACTATCAGTCAAATAAAGTTCACTAAAAATTCAAAATCAGTTCATTACATTTGAAAATAGTTCATTCAATACAAATATAGTTCATTCATATTCAAGTGTAGTGAACTATTTTCAATACAAATTCAAATTTAGTGAACTATTTTCAAATTCAAATTCAAATTTAGTTCACTACAATTGAAAATAATTTGGTGAATACATTTTAGTTCACTACTTTCTAATTTAGTTCATTGAATACAAATATAGTTCACTGATATTCAACTGTAGTTCATTGAAATTCGAATTCAAATTTAGTTCACTACATTTCAAAATAATTTTATTGTTTATTCAATACAAATTCAAAATTAGTGAACTATTTTGAAATTCAAATTCAAATGTAGTTCACTACATTCAATTTCAAATTTAGTTCACTAACATTTTCTTTAATTTTAGTGAAATATATTCAAACTTAGTGAACTAAATTAAAAAATTTAGTTCACTAACAGTTAAATAAAGTTCACTAAAAATTCAAAAATAGGTCACTTCATTTGAAAATAGTTCATCGAATACAAATATAGTTCACTGATATTCAAGTGTAGTTCATTCAAATTCGAATTCAAATTTAGTGAACTACATTCGAAAATAATTTAGTGAATTAAAATATAGTTCACTAACATTTTTAAAATCTTACTAAACAATCTTTGTGAACTAAATTCAAAATTTTAGTTCACTAAGATACAAATAAAATTCACTAAAAATTCAAAAACAATTCACTACATTTTTTGAAAATAGTTCATTCAATACAAATATAGTTCACTCATATTTCAAGTGTAGTTCATTGAAATTTGAAATGAAATTTAGCTCACTACATTTGAAGATAAGTTTACTGTTTTTTCAATACAAATTCAAAATTAGTGAACTATTTTGAAATTCAAATTCAAATTTAGTTCACTACATTCAAATTCAAATTCAGTTCACTAACTTTTTTTCTTTGATATTAGTGAACTATATTACAACTTAGTGAACTAAATTCAATATTTTAGTTCACTAATAGTCAAATAAAGTTCACTAAAAATTCAAAAACAGTTCACTACATTTTTTGAAAATAGTTCATTGAATACAAATATAGTTCACTCATATTTCAAGTGTAGTTCATTGAAATTTGAATTGAAATTTAGCTCACTACATTTGAAAATAAGTTTACTGTTTTTTCAATACAAATTCAAATTTAGTTCACTACATTCAAATTCAAATTTAGTGCACTAACTTTTTTTCTTTAATCTTAGTGAACTATATTCAAACTTAGTGAACTAAATTCAAAATTTTAGTGAACTAAAAGTCAAATAAAGTTCACTAAAAATTCAAAATCAAACAAAAAAAACGTAAACAGCAGTTTCGTGTCTAAGATCACATTTTATATCTTCAAGCAAAGAATTTTCAATTTTGATAAATAACCTTCTATTGATGCAAATGAATAGCTATGTGAGACCTAGCTCTTTCGTATCTAAGATCACATTAGTAGACAGCAGTTGAGAAAAGAGACAAAAGCACACATAAACTTCATCTCGTTCATACAAATATAAAGGACTGTAGAGTGCACAATCTACTTCTGCTAAGAACATAGTGCAACGTCAATATGAAGCAGCGCGGCAAGCAATTGAAACCATACTGTCAAATGGTCACCAGGTTGACTAGATTTAACTTCGATAGCTGAATGGCACAGGACCATTCAGGAATTTAACTAAGATAATCGGCTGCACCATTACAGCCATAAATTAAGATTTAGTATTTAATCGAAAAATGATCTGCTTGCACAGGACCATTCAGGATCTTTCAATGGCATGTCTCCATCATCTTGGCCTTCTTGTTGTTTCTGCTCTTCACTGTCCAAATTTTTTTTTCATGCTTACGAGGTATTTATTATGAACAGCATGGACTGCATCCATCGGCTCATCACACAATGCTGAATCATGGCTTATGTCTGAGCAAACCTCCCCAACTCTATTCATAACTATAGCATACCGAATAGCATTGTGTGACTGGTCTTCTGCATGCACACCAAGTGCATCAAACTTGTGTTTTTGCAATTCTTTCTCCCTAAGTTCTCTAGTCCATCTAGGAACTATGTATTGATCAGGAATTTTCAGCAAGTCAAATTGAGTAAAAAGTCGCAGAATATGGCAGCATAAGATACCATCCCTTTCAAACTTTCCGCAATTGCAAACAAATTCTTCTTTATCACGATTCACACGCACAGAAAATAATTCTCTCTCAAACTCTGGGTTCTCATAGAGGAAGTTTCTCTTCACTTCATAAGTTTGATCCTTTTCAATCTCTTTTACTCCAAAAGCCGTTGAGTTCAACAACTCAGTGAGAAACTTGCAGTATATAGCTCTTGTATATATTTTGGCTGCATGCTGTTCGACTCGCTGATATCCCCACATAACAGGCACCTTTTCATTTGAGATGAACCGGTCTTGGTTCTCTATATGGATCACATTCTCCTGGAATAATTCATATTGATGTATGAAAGTTTCAATTGAATCTTTTCTCATAACATAGTCCTTGAAATTTGAGTTGAAGCTCTCACTTCTGCTTGTCGACCTTGTGAAAAGGCAGAAAACTCCTTGGAAATAAGCTGGAACAAAGTACTGCATGTTTTCCCACATCCGTTTAATGTGAGCATGCTTACCACAGTTGTACTTCAATTCCATTTCATGCCAACTCTTTTCAAACTCCTCAACAGTAATGGATTGCATGATACAGTCGTCAATGGCTTCTTCCATTCCTTTTTTAGTGCCATGTATACACTCAAGTTTTCTCTTGCTTTCCTCTTGACATGCCAAATACAAAATCTGTGGAACGCTTCTGGGAAAACTTTTGGAATTGCTAACTTCATGGCTGCATCTTGGTCAGTGAGTACCGCCCTTGGTTTTTTCCCACCCATCACTTCAACAAAAGTTTCAAACAACCATCTAAATGTGTCTGCCTTCTCATTCTGCAAAAGGGCCCAACCAAATACTATTATTCTCGAATGGCCATTAAGGGCATCTCCAGCCGCGCCCCCAAGAAGGCCTCCCCAGGCGATTTTTTCGCGCCGGCACCGAAAAAATGTCCCAGTCGCGCCCTCAGGACGCCAAAAATCGCCGGTTCGGGCCTTTTTTCCGCCCGGCGGTCACAGGCCGAACCCGGCGTGCTGGGGAGCCGTTGGGGGCTCTGGCGCTAGTGAAAAGTGCGCCTGGCCCACACCGACAGGGGAAAAGTCAGGTTTTTCTTCCCCGACTCGCCTCGCACCCCCCGCGCCCTCGGCCACCGCTAGCTGTATCCCGGCGACGGTCGCCGGCCTACTCCACCTAGATAGCCATTCCCCGCCTGAAAATAGCAGCGCTTCGCTGCGGCAGCCCCTCCCCGCAGCACTAGGGCGGTGCCGGCCGCCGTTTCCGGCCGCGGAGGCGCGGTTTAACGACGGGTACACGCCCACGAGCGCAAGGTGTTCGGCGTTTTGACTGACTCGGTGATGGACTCCGATGAGGAGGAAGAGCTCGCCGCGCTGCTGGAGGAGGAAGCCGCGGCCGACGTCCAGGAAGAAGAGCATCTAATGGTGCTCGCCGCCCTCGCCCAGCTGCTGGCGAGCAATGAAAAGCCGCGTCGAGGTGGCTCGGCGCCGGGGCGGGTGAAAGCAAAGAACCGGCATCGTCTGTAAGGCTACTGCATGCTCTACTCCGACTACTTCGCCGATGCTCCACTTCATGGCGAGAGAACATTTCGGCGCCGTTATCGGATGAGCCGAAAGCTCTTCCTCAGGATTGTGAATTCCATCCGGGAGTTCGACAACTACTTCAAGTGCAAGATGGATTGCATTGGCGCTCTTGGATTCACCTCCATCCAGAAGTGCACGACAGCGATGAGGATGCTTGCATATGGAGCTCCCAGTGATTCACTCGATGACTATGGGCGCATGGCCGAGTCCACCAGCATAGAGTGTTTCTACAAGTTCTGTCGGGCAGTGGTGGCAGTGTTTGGGCCACAATACTTGAGAGAACCCAATGCGGAAGACACTGCTCGGATCCTAGCCCAGAATGCAGCAAGAGGATTTCCTGGGATACTTGGAAGCATCGACTGCATGCATTGGAAATGGAAGAACTACCCATTTGGTTGGCAGGAGATGTACAAAGGCGCCAAAGGCGGTTGCAGTGTGGTGCTTGAGGCGGTAGCCACACAGGACCTCTGGATTTGGCACTCCTTCTTTGGTATGCCAGGAACTCACAATGACATCAACGTGTTGCAGTGCTCTCCTATTTTTGCCAAGCTCGTTGCGGGCCATTCTCCTCCGGTGAACTTCGAGATCAATGGGCACCAATACAACAAGGGGTACTATCTAGCTGACGGCATCTATCCGAGATGGTCGACATTTGTGAAGACGATCTCAAACCCTGTGCCAGGAGGCAAGAACGCCTGGTTTGTGAAGGTTCAGGAGGCTTGCAGGAAGGATGTCGAGCGGGCATTTGGTGTGCTCCAATCTCGATTCGCTGTTGTTCGGTACCCCGCTCAGACATGGTCGAAAGATCAAATGTGGGAGACCATGACTTGCTGTGTCATCTTGCACAACATGATCATCGAGAGCGAGCAAGAAGACCCAGTGTTTGACACTGAACCATACTACAGGCAGGGTCCTCTAGCCGAAGTTGATCACCAGCTACCGGCAACTTGGTCTGCCTATCTTAGTATGCGTCAAGAGATCCGAGACCCACAGGTGCATCATCAACTGCAGAAAGATCTGATTGAGCACCTATGGAGGCTCAAGGGGGACGCCGTGTGATGAAATACGAGTTTTTATTTGTTGAACTATATAATTTGTATTGAACTATTTGTTGTTGTACTATTTTGTTGAAGTATTTGATTTTTCTGTGATGAAATATGTGATTAAGGAATAATTATGTTGATAAATGAACGCCGAGACAGGGCGAAACCACGCCGAATATGGGCCTATTCTCGCCCACATGGGCCGTTTATTCGCCGAAATTGGGCTGCAAAGTGGGCCAATTTCGGCGCCTGGGGGCGAGCTGGGGGCGGCGACTGGGCGAAAAACCGCCCCCAGCGCCGAGTGTCTCGCCGGCTCGCCCCCAGGGGGCGATTTTTGTGCGTCCTGGGGGGGCCAACGGCTGGAGATGCCCTAACTCCAATGATTGGTGCAAAGGGCATATTGTACTTGTTTGTACTGAATGTTGTATCAAAACATATTATATCACCATACAACAAATAGTCCAGCCTTGATCTTGAATCAGTCTAGAACAAACTAAGCACTGTGTTTGAAGAGTCCCTTTGAACCTTGTATATAAATCCAGGTTTGTCAATCTGCAACTTCTCTATATAGTCCATAGTGTGTTCTATATCAGTGTTTATTCTCTTCTCACGATCATCACGCTTGAGGTTATCTAGCTTCTTCACATCAAATGTAATATTTCCTAATTTGCCACCACTCAGTTTCCTAAAGATACTCATAATTTTCCTTGGTTTCACTCTATGTTCTTGCAAAAGCCTTGACAGCAGCTTCTCAGCTTCATTCATGTTTCTATGACTTAGGAAGAACTTTGTCAACGAAGGAGAACTGGCCAAATCATGATTATGAATCAGATTCTGAGCTGTTATACGCCACTTTCCATCTTGCAAACTAACTGTAACATGCATCTAACAGTTTGTCCTTTGAACAACGCTACGCTTCCTTTTTCTTGTCCCTTCGTATGTTGTGACACTCTTCCTACTCTTGTTGCAGCAAATTGTGATTTTCCGGTCCTTGTAATTCTTCCCTTTCTTAATTCCAAAACCAGTAGTGTGAGCATAAACATTCACAAACCTAACAGCATCTTCTAAAGTAGGAAACACCTTTCCAAGTTGAGGAATACTTGTTTTTTCCCATTCATCAGGAGTTCGAAACAGTTATTCTTCATGTTTAGAATCACTGTCAGATGTATCTTCATCTGAATCTTTTCTGCTCATTGCATCATCTGAATGCTGAAAAGATTCCCGAGCAACAGCTTCTTCCTGTAGAAGCAAAAACAAGATTAGTTTGCCTTCATTTGCAACAGCTGTACATGTTAATTTTTTTTGAACTATGCACACAAACAAACAGCACTGCCCAAATTTATTTTAATTAGTACTACTTGTCTAAAATATAAAATTGACATGTTCTTTTTCATACAACACAATTTTTTGTTTCTCTCTCTCTTATACTTGCAAAACTATTGCAAAAAAGATACAAATCTAACCTGGTCTGATTTTTCAAGCACTGCCACTGAACTTAAAATTCCACCAGATGAGATTTCCCCTCCATTACTTACAGTCATTGCATCCAAACAATTCGAAGTAGAGAAAGCAATTGGGTTGACCACACAGATTTCTTTCACCTGATATACACCCAACAAAAAACATTGGTATAATTACAATCAAAAAGTTCATTCAATTCTGAAACTACTACAAAGAACAAAACAAGATTAAAAGAGAAAAAATCACCTTCGTTGAGTAACCTTCAATTAATTCTTCCATGGTTGGAAATTCATTTCTACACTCTACTCCCTCTTGTTCACTAACAACCAAACCATGATCATTTTTATTCTTGACCATCGCCTCTTTGATGTTGTCTTCCGTTGTTGGCTCAATTTCAGTTAGTAGAACACTACATTGTAATGACTGCTCCAAGTCCTTGCTACCTCCCTTGGCAACTTCTAGATAACAAGTCTCATTCACATTTTGTTGTGTTCCTTCAAGACTGCTACAACTTCTCCCCTGGCTTACATTTTTTTCCTGACTACTAATTATTTCCTGCAAGCAAGTATCATTATTTAGCACTATTGCATAAAAAATCAACCAAAATAAAATTCACCCAGCTAGTATGAATTGAAAACAAAACATACCTCTGTTTTTTTCTTCATATCATGGTACATGACATACTGATCAAACTCAAGCATTACATTATCAACCTGTTCCAGTAATCATTTTTACACAATTTGTCAGCAATAAAACTTAGAAAAAAAATTAGTATGCACCCAACAAACAATACATTGCCATTTACTGGTATTCTCACAGCTGGAACTAGATGTTCATTGCCATTTGATTTCTGAACACCTGCCCTCTTATTCACTGGATTGCTTTTTCTGGAAGCGGCTTTTCTCTTTCTTACAACAGGCTACGAAAAGAAATCAAATAACCTTATAATTTTCCTTACTAAGACATACACAAAATAAAAAAGGAAGAACACAAATAAACTAAATTATTTTCACAACACTATCAGATAGAACTAAAACAAGAACAAAGTCAATTTCATTTCCACATTTTCACTATCTCCCAAGATTCTTAAAAAGATTTTTTTTCACTGCCATTTTGCCACATTGCTTTCGACACGTTTCCGCGACGAAGCATGGAAGTCAAATATAGCAAGCTCCTTCTTTCAGACAAATCAATTCTCTCATTAGTTAATCAGGTTCATCAAATATTCACAGTAGCATTTTTCCTTCATAATTTGTTATCACCCTTCATAATACAACAAATAATATGTTTCTTAAGCACTACAAACCTATTAACAGAGAGTAAAAAAAATAGCACCAGAGTTGTTGGCAAGCACTTTAGAACAATCTATAAAAATAATATAAACAAAAGAAAGAAGTGGAAAAATATATGTTCAATTAACTGTTGTTTTTAACATTGGGTTATAAACTTATGCACTGCTTGGTCAAGTTGTCAACCATTAATGAACACGGCAAGATAAAATACCAAAGAAAAAAATACTTAACATCTAGTAAGCTTCGCCAATCTCCCCGCCTGAAACCTCACTTGGCATAAATACCAAACAAAAAATACTTAATATCTAATAAGCTTCGCCAATCTCCCCGCCTGAAACCTCACTTGGCATAAATATCCAAGGATCCAGAAGATCAACAAGTTGTTTCATATATTGTTTGATTTAGAGCTCAGTCACATACACTAACCACTTCTTTAAAACAAACTATAATCTCCTCTGTCCTATGTCAAATGTGAAGTTTTCCTATAAACATAAGGTACGACAGCGAATAAGTACTTGTGGATATTTCCACCCACGAAGGTTCCTATGCTTGTCATTGTTATTCTGTTGTTTTGATACTTGCTTCACAAGGGGGAGGAAAATCATTCATGTACAGATAGAATACGGAAACATAATAGTAATCATTTGGCTCATTAAATTTTCATGTTGGTGTCAAATCTGAACCATAATATAAGATGTTACCATGATTATATTGATTTATATCAAGATAGCTTCATTTTTCATCTCAAGAAATAAAGTTAGAACTTGAGTGCCATAATTATTCACCTAAGCATTTCTGCCATAGAAATTGAAACTTCAATGCATAGTGCCATAATGAAATTGTAACTTCAGTGGCCTAATGCAGGGAATACAGACATACAGTTTAAATTTTTTACTTTTCTTCATCTACATTGATCACAACAACCTAGGAAACCAAGATTTAGAGATGAAACATTTTTCTTTTTCTCTAACATGCATATGATATGATGTTTAAAGCTACAGATCAGATCCCCAAATCGCTAGTCTACACATAGAGATGCCTACAGAACAAAAAATCAATTTGCATGATAGAACCTCAAACACAAGGTGGTTTGATGGAGCAGGAGGGGGTGGTTGGGTGGCACTTGGACGAAGCAGAATCACCTGTACAATAAGAACAGCGGCTCAATCTTTATTTGTTCTGCCATCTTCAACTCCACTTGTCGGATCTTCCATCCCAACTACAGACGATTCCACCCTAGCGGCTCGAACAGTAACTCGATCTAGTAATTCCAGCATCCCCAACTACGGCGCAGCCGCCGTCCCGTCCAAATCGGCGGCTATTCGAGGAGCCCCCGCCGTCGCCGCCGCCGCTCTTCCCCTATTTTTTTCCTCCTTTTCTTTGAAGAGAAATAAAGTTTCTAAGGTTAATAAACTTATCTTTTCAAAAAAAATTAATAAACTTACTATTCGGCTCCCCTTCTAGAACGTCCGAGTGGAGGAAAAAACTTACAAGTGGACCCAGACTATACCTGGAAGCGGCATCCGTTCGGGATAAGAAAGAAAACCTGAGGACATAATTGCAAAAAAATACATAATCCCCAAACCAAACGCACTTTCCCAATTACTCTGGCGATTCCCGACATTTCTTCTGGCGATTCCCGACATTTGTTCTGGCGATTCTCTGGTTCTGCTTCGAATTCAGCTCCAAAATCCCATTCCAACCACAGATCTGCAGGTAAATCCCTTCTCCCAACCTTTTTTTCCGAATCATTGACACGACGTACCTTGGGAGCGAGGAACCATTGCCAGCTTCCTGCAGATCTTCTTTCTGCAAGAATATATACTATGTATTGGTCCATATTGTGTGATGCTTCCATGGAGCACTACTACAAACTTAGGTCATGATATTTTGGGTTTTATTTTTAATGGAGTACTGTTAAGCCTCTGCGTGCTGAAACCCAGTGTCTTGTAACTGTCTGAAGAACTGTCTGAAACTGCTGCTGGAACTGTTGGTAATCTTCAGTTAGTACTTGGTAGTTGTCTGTACTCTTTGGTACTTGGGAACCCACATCAGTTGAGTTTTTGTTTGATTAGGATACTGTAGTGTTTGATTTCTATTTTGATTTTGCATATTCGTAAATAATTTGAATAACTGAACACAATCAGGTTGTATCCTACAGTACTTCAGTTTTCTAGGTTTTGTGCATAGGCTGTCTTCTTTGATTATTCTACAAAGCAGTTCTCCAATGGTTGGCTTACCTGTGAAATGATGCATCAAGTAGATTCCTTACTGTCTATTCTAATTCAGTCCACGCCGAGCTGCGCTACGTGAATGTTGCTGCAGAGTAGACAGATACCAGAACCTAGAACCCTGAAAGTCGCCTTCCTGTCCACCTCTTCAGAAGTGTCCACCTTGGACACGATGACATGAGAATTCAGAACATTTTTCATTCAGCTATAGGTTTAGTAGGAAAACATAGGAGCTCTTATGTTTCTGCTAGCTCAACTTGATTAGCGCATGTGCAGCTCAACTTGATTAGGAAGAAACAATTTCATTTTTCTGTTCCTTCAGGTTACTAACATTTTTTCGTAACAGTATGCTTTGCACAGTACTTTTTTGAATTTGTATTCTCATTGATGCATTTTTCAGTCATCCAAGATTGGCACTGTTTCTTACTTGAACGTGGTTCTATTTCTTGTTGCACTTCTCGTTCAAGTACATCCCATTTTTTCTACATCTAATGCTACTTAGTGCATGAACTATGAAGGAGATGAAACAATTTTTCCAACTGGATTTTATGAATAATTTTTATTTGTTCAAGTGAAACAATTCAAAGCATTAAACTTCTTAAATCAATGTTTATTTTTCACTTCCCAAGCTATTATGCAAAAGAGAGTTATCTGTCCTATAATGTTCTTAGTTTGCAATTAAATTTTTCTTTCACAAACTAATTACTCTAAAAAGACAGTTACTCCATGTCTGCTTGTGCTCCTGTTTTAGAAGTATTGTCCTGTGAATCATCAGTCACTTCTTTTGAACTTTGAGAAATCATTTGTATTTCTTTTTGTGCAGCTTTTTGAAAACATTGAAACAATGGATGGAAGTGCTGAAAGAAAGAGAATCAGCCAACAACAAAGCCCAGATGAAAGTATTATCATGCATCCTCCTAAAAAGAAAAAGGTCAGACACAATTTCTTATTTTTATAGACTGTTGTTTCTATAACACGGCTACTTCAGAAGAATCAAAACTTCAAATCCAAATTAATCAATTACTAATTTATATTTCTTTTTGTGTAGGTTTTTGAAAACATTGTAACAATGGATGGCAGTGCTGAAAGAAAGAGAAATAGTCAACAACAATGCCTAGATGAAAGTATTATCATGCATCCTCCTAAAAAGAAAAAGGTCAGACACAATTTCTTATCTTTATAGACTATTGTTTTTATAACACGGCTACTTCAGAGGAATCAAAACTTCAAATCCAAATTAATCGATTACTAATTTCTATCTTACAATTTTTTTCTCTACCAGGCAATCATACTGATGATTTCAAGATTTTCTTAATTTTTATGTCTAGGCTAAATGAATTTCAGAAGAATATAGTTCAAAAACTAGGTTTTGGAGCTCTGTTGGATCTTACCTGTAGTTCAGACATTAATGACATTTTCTTATGGCTAGCAGTCCAATTCAACCCAACAAACAATTCAATTGAACTTAGAAATGGATTCAAATTCAAGTTTACCAAGTCTGTTGTGCATACTATTCTTGGCATTCCCTCCGGTGGACTGCCAATTCAAATGAATCCATCTAAAGAAATTTTAGAAAGGATCCACAATCTTGTTCAATCAGCAGCTCCTAGTACAGAGCTTCTTCTCTCCCTTGTTGGTGATGACAACACAGAGGAAACTTTTTCCATTCTGTTTGTACTGCTATCTATTTCATGCTTGATTGCTCCTAACGCAAAAGGATATCCAACAAAGAAAATATATAACCTTCTGGCAAATACACAATCTGTGTCCAACTACAACTGGTGTTCATTTGCTATGTCATACTTGGCTCATCAAATCAAAAAATTCAAGCCAGACCTGCTTCAAAACAACACAGTTATGCCTGGAGGTTGTAAGTTCATTTTGGTGGTAAGAATACCAATTGTAACAAAAAAAAATTCCAGAGTTTCCAAATGTTTTATATTGCTTTCATTTTTACATTCAACTTACATTGTTAAAGTTGAAATGCAGATTGCCCACTCTGAATTCTTAATTACTTCTGAATTCAAGATACCAATAAACATCAAACCAAGGCTGCCTTTGTGGTCAACAAGTTTGGTCAAATCTTTCATTGCTCTGGACTCTATGCACGGTGAAAAAGATGAATTCGGCAGACTACCTGTAAGTCAACAAAAAAAAACCATGTGAAGAGTAGTCATATAGCCACCTATCTTTCTACTAATCATTTTTTCTACAAGTAGTTGAAACACATCTCGTCAACCCCTTTCAATGATTCAATGAATGATTCTGCTATTGAACTACCGGAAGTTATCTTACAGTATATTGACAGCAAATTTCACTCATTTAAGCAAAATCTGGTCAGTATATTTTTTCTCTATTAACATCTCGTTGGCATGCTCGACTCAAATATTTTCATACTATTTTTTTCAGCAATCACAATCACCTCAATTTCCTCCGTCTTTATGTCCATTTTTTATGAATTTTAATTTAAAAAAGTATTCAGTTCTAATAGTTTTGGCCATAACAAGCAGGACAAAACTCTTCTTCAAGCAGCCAGTGAAAGATTCTGGGAAACACTTGTCACTAACTGCATCCCAACTATGAGAACATATATTGACGATGTCAACTCTTCTTTCCCAAAAAATTGTCCTAGTCCCAAATATCCCAATGAACAAGAATCAAAAAGTTTGCCAACAAGCACTCCCCCAGCAATTAGTGGTCCCCAGCAAATAGCAGAATTAATTGTCCCAAAGTCAGTAGCAGATCTTGATGAAGCTATAAATTCTATATTGAACTCAAATGAAATCTTACAACTAATAAACAATTCAAACAGTAGTCCACCAAACTTGAAAGACCAGTCGGAAGCAGTGTTTGAATTATTTCTGCAAGATTTCACAGATCCCAAAGAAATGAAAGAGTCAGTTAACTTGGGTGTTCTATTCCCAAAGAGCTTACCAACCTTTCAAGACCTTTTCAAGATACAGAAGTTGCCATCTGATATCATTATTGAACAGCCAAAACCCTTGGAAGGTTATTATTTCTTCCTTTTTATCAGAAAAGTTTATATCATCACTTTTTTTCTTCAACAAAACCAATGTGCCTGTATTACTTTTAGAAATAAACATAAATTTTTTTCATAACAAACTAAATGATGAAATTATATTTTTTTCTTTTTCTATGCTGCTGGTAAAAGTCATCTCAATCTATTTTTTTCTTAACTTGCAGTGTTACAAGATTATCTCAGAAGCCATCTTAGCACGAGAGATCTGCAAGATAAACAAAGAGAGGAATGGATAAATGAGAAGTTCAGCATTACTCAGTTCAAATTTATATCAAATGATCAAAGCTATATAGGTTCTTCTCAACAAGTAACCATTTTTTTGGTCAATAATTCCTGTAGAATGAACTTTCAGATTCGTAGCAAATGATCAAAGCTAGTAAAACGTCTCGAAATGTTTTCCATATTTTTCCAATATCATTTTTCACTTTCATTTTTTTAAACAGGAAGTAAATTGTATTGCTTGCAAGAAGAAGCAGAACTGGACTCTGTTACATTCAACAAATTTTCTACCAACTGCTGTCAACCTAGCTCATCAAATAGGGCTATCAAGTCACCCAACATTTCACAAGGAGAAGCTACAACATTTGTTCTAATACAAGAGAACTACCAGTCCGAACTCCCGTCTTTCAACGCTATTACAGATGCTTTCAATTCAGTTCCTGCAAGACAAAACAATAGTTTCTACCATAGCAAACCAAGTTCTTATGCACTGATCCCCAATACAAACTACCTTAATCTCCCAAATCCTTCACACAGCAAGTCTCCATTCCTATACAGCAACATCAGAAACTTTGGAAACAGCCCATCACAAGCAGCAAACAGATTTGGAACCCCTGTACCAGACCCCTTGATGTATCAATTACTAGAAAATTTTGAAGCTAAATGCTACAGGAAAGACAAGGCAGAAGCAGAAATGAAATTATTTCAGAAATTCTCTTCAGCCGTAGATGTTCAAAAATCATATATGGTGCCTTCAAAGCAATTAGTATTCTCAACAACAACCCAGGCAAAATTTTACAAAATGATGATTTCAGTGCTACCACATTTAAATATCAGGTTATCTTTCTTTCTTATTAGATATGTTCGGTGTTTCATATATTTTTTAAAGTTCATTGCAAAACAGTATATTCCAAACTAACCTCTTTTCATTATTGTTATGGCAGTGAAACTGTATTCCAAATGGAAGACGTTTGGGTTGAACAAAAAACGCTGACCGTTTCTATGAAACCTGGAGGTTGGTTGAATCCGCACACAGTCGACTGCTACTCAAAAATGCTAAACACAGATCAACTCATTAGAGGAAGACAAGGTCTTATACGTAACACTGAGGTCATTTCACATATAGTTGGCAGAGAAGATATGGTATTTTTTTCAATGCTCTCTTTCTCTATTATACAGTCTAAAATTTACATCCTCACAATTTTTTCATATTGTATACTCACACAACTTTGTATATAACTCTCAATTTTCTGAACTGTGTTTTGACATGAGAATAATCTTTTTTTTTTCAAAACAATGCATGAACTAGTCATGCGACCTATGCTAAATCATTCTGATCCTCTTTGTACAAATATGTTGAGTGAACAAACAGTGGGCTTTAGTTTGGAGAATGCTAACTTTGTAATGCCCAAACTTTTTGATTCATGAATCCATTTCTTATACAGTTTTTTTTCTGCAAAATGCTACTCCCTTTCTATAGCCATGTTTTACGCCAAATAGAAACATTTATCTAGACTTTATAATTTTCACACAGGTTCACTTGCCATGCTTTAACGATAAGCAGTGGATTGTCATCACTGCAAACTTATCAACTGGGAGGTTCTTTGATATTATGAATCCTAATGGTTCTGGAAATGATAAGTTCACAACAATCATAAGCACTATAGCATTCAATTTCAAACACCTTTTTGCAAGAACTTATCCCAATTGCAAATCATTCAACATAAAAGACTTCGACTATCGACTCGTTCCTGTACCAAGGACTCATTTCAGGTACAAGAGAAAGCTCATTCAACATTTCATAATTCAAACAAACCCAAATACCATATTTGTTTAGGCAAATGGGATTTTGTGTACTTCTAAATCATGTTGTCCATCCCTTTATTCTCTTTCAAATATATTTTTTAGTACCTATATGACTTGTTCTAAATACAGTTAAATTTTTACTACTTTCTTTATATGTCAGGTATGATATAGGATTATTCCTGCTACAAATTTTGAAGACATACAGAGGAATGGGAGTTCCAGGATTCTCAACTGTAAGTCCATGTTATACAAATGAGAGATCTATTTGAAACATCTAAATACGTTTCGTTTTTGAAACCAAAAAAAATACGGTAAGAAGGTATTTTCACAGGTTTTGAAACTGTTTTTAATAATTAAATTATTTTATACTTTCTTCCAGCACGATTTGCAGGCTTTACGAGAAATTTTCATGTTCGAGATAGCTACATGCTGCAATAGTCAAGTACAGCTTCCTATAGTCAAGTCTTTTCTCCAAAACCATGTTAGTTGCTCTCTTTTTCTTTTTTTTAACTGCATTTCATTTCAGAAATTTACAAACAATTTTGAACTCCAACCATATATAAATTCACAGTTCTGACTTCACTTTTCCTTTTTTTATGACCCCAAATACAATTATTCAATGAACAGGGGTACCGTCTGTTTAATTAGACCAATTTTTCTTCTACTCTTTCATGCTATTTCCCTCATTCGTATGGAGCTGCCACAACATCAGTAAGCTCCCTCTTCTTGTGTTTTTGTTGAAACAAGAGTAATTATTGTGTGTGACAAAATTCTTTTTTCATTCCGCAAAACTGCTGTCCTAATCTAAGTACTACTTTTTGCATTTCTAACAGATTCAAAGGTTCAAGAATCTTCACACCAGGGATTTTATTGTACAACTATGTAATATAATTCCTAGAACCAACATTTCATCTGAATATGGATTTTGGCTTTTTTACATTTTTAAGTCCTGTCTTTGTATACAAATAACCACTTTTTTCAGTTCTCAGAACATGTGATGAAGTTCTCTTCATCCATAACATTAATGTCTTTACTAAATTTCTATCGATGAACTACTATTTAATATTTTGGAAAATATTCTCCTTTTGTTCTTCTTTTCATTGTCTTCTTACTTGAAAACTTTGAATCTTTTCTAAGTTATCTACAACACAATTTTTTTCTCTAGTTTTTTTTAATAATTGTTTTTGTTCACAAAATACTTTTCATTCTGAATTTTACACACAACAAAACAAACCAAAAAAAGCATGAAAGCAGATTTTTTTAAACTAATTCTTACCACCAGATTTAACCAGAGGCTAAAAATACTCTGTTGAACTACCCGTCATTAAACATTAAACAAGTTCAAATAAACCAGCGAACCAGTCGTCTACTAACCAACGAACCAGTCATCGAATAACCAGCGAACTAGTCATTGAAAGAACCAGTCAACAAATAAACCAGTCGTAGAACCATTCGTAGAACCAGTCGTAGAACCATTCGCTAGCTGGGCCATACTAAATGCAGCCCAAAAAAGAACTGTGTAGGCGTCCGAACTCTTAGTCGGCGCTGAAGGCGCCGACGAGGAGGTCTCCATGCCAAGATTCTGTTCGCGGGGTTGCGAGTGCTCACGTGTCTTGCACCAGGAAGGGTGGCCCATGGGCTGGTTCGAAATAGCACAGGTACTGGAAACGAATGACCCCCTTCCACCCCACAGCAAATCCTTGTGGATCAGAACAGAGCCACGCGATAGGTTTTCCTCTCCACCCCCTTCATCGCCGCACTCGTCGTGGGCGGCAACGGCGCTGCCGCGAAGATGTTCCGGCAGCATGTCTACCGATGGCGTCGAGCTAAATGGGTAAGCCTAATCTGCTCCGCCATTCCTTCACCCTAGCTTAATTGATGCCGATTAGTCGTCTTGTTCTTGTAAGATCTGGACTCCTGACGCTAGATTTGTTTCCGGCATGGGTGTTTATGGAGATGCAGTGTGTAGAGCTCCAGTACTCCCATTGGAGTCTCAGGATTCCATGAGTCTAGTGAATGTCGAGGGGGTCGCCGCCGGCAACCCAGAGATCGTGGGAGGCGAGGCTAGATACGACGTTTGTTCGGAAGCAACCAACGGCTGGACGCGGAGGTAAGTCACGAAAACAAAGATGCATATCATTTTGTTTGTTGATTTTGTCGTTTAGTTTGTCAAAAAACTGCAGTATGTGACATTTAGCACCCAAAAATGTTGATTTTGCCCGCTGTAGCAAAGCTGAATTGATGGGTGGTTTACTAGGGAGCTTTCTGTTTTTAGGGAAAATGCAGGCTGGATGATTTTTTAGTCATATTTTATTATTAGATAGTGGTTTTTGGTTAGCAGATCTGGTGCTAGCAGTTGGAAGCTTAAGTGGGATTTGATTGTTTGGATGCTTGATTAGTAGGGAATGATGATTATGTGATGTACATGTTCCTCTGGATAACTGATGTTATATCATGGGATGTACATTCCCCTGTGTGACAGATAATGTGCTCGATTCACTTGCTTGATGCACCCCCGACAGTAATGTAGATGAAGAGGTTGGGTTTATATCAGACTGATGTTGAAGCAGCCGTACTGTATGTTGGATTTTTTTTCAGAGTTATAGTTGGATTATAAGGAATTGGATTTGTGAAGATGATTTTGGCTGTTGGACTTAGCCACTTCATGTGATATCGGTGGATATGTATTTTAGGAAGACAGATAGATATGGTTTGTTCAGTATATAGCTTGGGGAGTAATTATGATGATTATACCAAGGTCACACACAGGTTAAGAGTTGTTCCTTTTGTTTTTTACCTGAGATGTCGTGTGCGATGTAGTGCATATCTATTTCTTTTCATCTGATTTGTTTCTATGCCCTTGGCACGATACCGAACATCTTTGGGGAGTAATTTTTTTGGTATGAGGGACACTTTAGACTGCAGATTGTTTTTTGGGGAGGCAGTCAATGATTAGCCAAACGAAGTGTGATTTGTGATGGTAGACTGAATTTTTGGGGAGACACTCGTGGTTTTGGGGATACAGTCGATGGAAATGGTGGACTGAACTTTCTGAACATATAGTTCACCAGGTTGTTATTCAATTTTTATTTAGTGTTAGTGTGATTTTAATCATGTCCCAAGGTGATGCCAATTGGATTTTAGTCGTAGTGCAGATGGGGAAGTTGCCATCTAGGAATGCAGATTACGAGGTGGATGCAAGCCTGCATTTTGGTTTTGGGAGACAGTCAATGGTTAGCTATACTAGTGTATTTTTCCTGAGATTTTAATTTGTCGTCTTGTCTCTCTTAAGAATGGAAATTGTAGTTCCCCTGTAACTTGATTAAGATCCATTGGAGGATATTTTGGGACTGGGGGATGAATTGTCTTTTATATCAGTGGGAGAAAAATGTTAGCTTTGATGTGTACTACTCAATATTAATTTGTTCAAACTGGGACACTTGGTCATGGATTTGCCTTTGTTAGGATCAGAATGTATGAGTATGACCCTTGCTGTAGGATCTGATGCATGCGATCTGGTGTTATTTAGGATTCCATATCTTGCAGCACGGTCATTTCCTTTCACTTGGATTCACACCATAGTTCTACAAATGTTGCAGGATTAGGATACGGAGGAGAGGGAGATCCCAACTGCTCTAGAGGCATATCCAGAGAAGAGTGATGGGCCAGTTATGGATCCCTGAATGTTGTTCTGTACTATTGTTGTGAACTGTCAATGGTGGTGTGTGTGGATTTGTCCTAGGTCAACAATCTCTGTCGTGTGGATTTGTTGTAGCTCAGCAAATGCTTGTTTGGTGGCTAATATAATTAGTTGCAGTCATTGTTTTGCACATACGTAGATTGCGTGCCGTGACTCTTATTTGGATGGATTGTGTTTTATTTCTTTAGAACTTTCTATTTTCTTAAACTTGAATTCAGAAGTGCTGCATTCCCATCAGTCTTGAATCTTGCGTGTGGTTGATTAGTCCAACAACTAGTAAGCATGCACATGAAATTCATGTGCATCAACAAGATGAGACATCGTTTAAAAAAAACGAGACTTCATGTGTGCCTGGCTTGGGAAAGATGACATAGACTTGGTGCATGCTGATGCCTTCCTCTATCCTGATGAAGCATGGAAACTGTACCCAAAGAAATAGCTGCAAACGGCGTCAGCTGCTCGACCTGTTCGTTGGAACTAACTTTTTTCCTTTTCTTTTCTGATGTTGATTTACAAGTATGATTTAGGTACCTGTGTTGTGAGTTTGAGTTTTGTGTTGGACAATTATAGTACATCATAAGCAAGTTGTAATAAAAAAAACGAGACTTCATGTGTGCCTGGCTTGGGAAAGATGACATAGACTTGGTGCTAACTGCTGCCTAAGTTTTCCAAGATTTTTCTTGTACACTGGTTTTACATGATGTTTCCAAGTAGTTATAATGACAAGCATCTAGTTAATGTATAAAAGAAAATTTTAAAACAATTTGGTGTAGCCTATTGGGAGTTAACCAATAAAAGACAAGACGAATTTCCATGTATGCCAACATCAGCTAGACATCCGCTTAATTATTTTAGTTGAGATTACAAGGGATGACCTTTACAATCGTGTCTCCACTATCCACTTGAGAACAGTAGTTTCTAAGGAAAAAAGTACAATAAATAAACATATGTTCAGCTAAGAAGCAATGCATTAGAAGTGAGTCATTTGATAGCAACATGTACTGCATATACTTGGAAATGCATGTCGACATACCATTGAAAGGAACAAATCAATTTTATGGTTAAAACATATATTTAAAGCACATGCATGTATTACCGTTCTATTCTGACACCGGAGCTTCTTGGGCACGACCTCGTCTTGAGACCTCCAGGATGACAGATGGCTACATAGTTTGGTTGGCCCCAAATATGGGTACAACAGCGAAGGTGGTGTAGACAATGGACACTCTGGCCCGTATAACCTATGCAGATATTTTCAGTCAGAATATACAACCTACAGATATTTTAAATGCATTTCACCGTTAGCAATACTGCCACTCTAGGTATTCATTATTCAAACGGGGAACACTCCCCTGGTCCAAAAAGAGAATAGATGCATCTAGATTATTATGTTTCATCTGCATTTAAATAAGGGAAATAACTACATGCTAAACATGCCAGGCGAACTACAAATGTTTCCATCAGCTTCTAATATATGAGAAATAAAAGGAGAAGCAGGAGCATCAACATTGATCTGAGACCTTATATACACTTAGTACATAATTCACCATGTGCTTATCAAGATGGCAATAAAAGGTTAATGACAGTAAAAATGTAAGTTGACCTCTCTCTGGATCATCAAATAAAGATAAAACGTTTGCCCATCGGTGTTCATAAAATTAACTCATTATTTCTCGAAACATTAATTCAAGATATATGTCAGATGTGCACTTCTACTTATTCAATTTGGAAGCATCACATGACTAACAGAGTTTGACTTACTTCAAACAGAACAGTCACATGCATGGTAATAGCACTCAATTTGTATAATGACATTTGACCTTACGATTATAAAACCCACCAAAGATCTTCTAGATGCGAGGTCTAACAGTAGAAAACCTAGAATGACTCGAACTACAGGCCATCCAAACAGCAACATCAATCAGTCGGTTGCACCAATCGAAGATCTTGATGATGTCCTCTTATGACCGCAGCCTCCCTGTAGTAGAGCATGAGCTTGTATTGCAGGCAGACAGCAAGGGAGCACGGGCTATTAAATCCTATTGGTCATTCACCCATCTCTTCCCATATCCCATCAGAACGCTAGGCACTATGAGAAAAAAGAGAAAATAAAATTATGTACTTCAGAGGCAACTAAAGAAAAACATCATAAAGCATTTGAAAAAACATTTCATACGACTTGTAAGCAGGAGCATCAACATCTGGACCTGTAGCTTATATTTAACAACTAACACATAGTAAATTACTATCCCGTCTGCTTCCTTGTGCCTACTCCTTCTGCATCTCCAGGGTCCAGGCTACCAAATTTGATGTAGAAAATCAACTGCAAAGTTCCAACTCCCTTCTTCAAAATTTATTTGGCCAGAATCTATCTAGCTCCTGGGCATGGTTTCTTTTGGTCGATATTTTTCACTTTTAACCTTTTACATATGTATGCATGGTATACCATTGGACATAGTACAATGATATTCACCAAATATATGTATTAATGTTCTTAATTCTCTTCCTTCTAACTGGCATAATGTGAGAAAATGTGCATGGTTCAGAAAAGTGTTTCTTCCTGGGAACTTCTTACTCCATATCTAAAACCAACATCAGTGTTTCAATACAATTAGTGTCATTTCTTACTTATATCATTCTGTGACGTAAGCTTTGCGATTACTATATGTCTGTACAGTCTTCGTTCTGAACCATGTCCAGAATAAATCCAACGCCTTGGATAGCTTAGAACTTGAGTAAATCATTCACACTGTTTGGGGTGCCTTGTATCTCTGGCTGGACGTTTAATTGATCTGAGGTCCTTTCCCAAAACAAAAAGGAGATAGCAGCCATCGCCCATCGGTATTGAACATGGGAAGAGTTATATATACAGTTAATTGTTATTGCAACCCGGACAAAGCTGAATATTACTATGAAATTTGATGGCACTGTCGGACACATACCAGTGCAGCGTGTCGGGGCGGCATGTCGAGCACACCATGGGCATGAAGCATGAAGGGGCCGCAGATCGACGATGGAGGAAGGTGCTGATTCGACCCGGATTGTTGTGCTGGAGCAGGGGAGAGCGCCCGGGCACGGAGACGGAGGGGTCTGCTGCGACGTGGCTGTGGTGACACAGCTCAAGACAACGTTTCTTGTGCCCAGCGCCGCCGCGTTCCCGCACAAGATTCGTTGATTCTTTTGTACTAAGCAGCATTTCTGCAGAGTCCAAACCCCACGACTGAATTCCTGCATATACAGCAGATACACAAACATATTACATTCCTTTTTCAGTTTCTTTTCTTCTCTCGTTTTCTTTCTTTGGACTGACAATTCTTTCCAAGAACGCCAACATTCCCCTGTTTTTACTTCCACATCCATCCATCCATCCATTCATACACTACACCTCACTGAAGCTCAAGCTGTACCCACATATCAAAAAGAGGTTAGAGAGTGAGTGTGATCAGCAAAGCACAGGAGGAAGAAGAGCAGAGTTCAGAGGAGGAGTTACGTTGCACTGCTGCATCCGCTGGTGACGCCTGTCCCAGGGATGTTGGCAGGATGCTCCTTGTCGTCCAGGCATCAGATGAGCACGGCGTAGCGACTACCATGCGGCTTCTCCAAGCAGGGCAGCCGCGGCGACTCGACAGTCCCCGGCGCAGCTCCTCGTGTGCCGGGCGGTGACGGTCGGGGAGGCAACGACACCTGCTCCTTCTGGGCGCACCCGGCGCCGCCGGTCACCCAGGCCGTGTCCTGGGGCGCGAAGCCGGAGCCCTCCGTCTTCGGCGACGACGGCGGCTGGGAGAGGCGGGGCGGGGCCGTCAAGCGCCGTCGGCATCAATCCTCGTCGCCAGCGCCGTCGGCATCTGCTTCCCCGTCGCACACAACAGGGCCACCTCCCTCGTCCACGTCCTCGCCGACGCCTACGTGGCGCTCGCCTACTGCGCCGTCCCTGGAGGGATCTCCCCTTCAGGGGGCTCGTCTGCCTCGGCTGCAGCGAAGGGCGCGGCGAAGGAAGGCGAACGGCGCGGGAGGAGGAGGTCGTGTGGGAGGAGAAGGAGGAGGTCGTGCAGGCGGTTTTCTTTATTTTTGTACTATGGGGCAGATTAGCGATCACGGTTGGTAGCGTTAAACACAAAAGGATTAAAGGCCATTAGATTTTGATGATGAATGGATGTGATTGTTTGGATCTGCCTCTTTCTTCCTTTTATAGTGGTAGTAGATGATGGTTGGCTTGTACTTAGACAAAACACCAATACTACTGACAGTGCTCGGCCACGAGTAAATCAAAACTGACTGTTGTAACTACGGTACAGTAATGTTAACCATCTTGCAATTCTGTTTCGTAATGTTAACCAATACTACTGACTAGCGGTCAATTTCGTAAAGTGCACCGGCTTGCAATTCTGTTTTAACCGAGCGGTGCTGTTATGCACGCGCGTAAACCGAAATGCACAACGTGCAATTAGCATGGTGCTGCCGTTGAGGCATCTTAAGTGCAAACTACCACTTGTAAATACAAGTGCTTCTCCTGTAAACAGGATTAGTTAGGCTCAAAAACACCGATTGGCTGGATTTTCTATAGCGTGCCAAACTGAAAAAACTCATTAACAAATGAATCACGTTTTCAGCACAAAAAATCTAACCGTGACACTTTTGTTAATAAAGAAGCATAGTTCACAACCATTTGGAGCCAAGCGAGGAGAGCGGAGGTAGATGACAACAGGGGGTGGGTGATGTGAAGGCGTAGTTAATTTCAAGACGTGACTTGACTGTAGAAAGGGAACCACGCTGCGCGGCGAAAAGCTGACACACATCAGTGGGCGTCACGTGAAAAACCTAAACTCGCTAATGCTAATTAATGGTTAATGTGTCAGCGTGCCAATATCGCGTGGTTGTGGTGGACTTAACCTTGATGGGCCTAAACCAACACATGTTTCAGAATTATAAAAATTCTTAAGATAACAAATCACATGCCAGTCTGGTGGTAGTGTATTGTAATAAACAAAGTAAAAGATGTTAATCATGTTGTAATCCATGGTGAAAGCTGGCAATAAAAACAACAATAGAAGAAGTTGAGGATGCTTAATCCTTGATAACTACAGCAAACCAACATGCATGTTCGCTGGACCTGGACGGGAGTGATCCACGTCGACACTTGTGAGAACCTGCCAGCATGCTGCTCGTACATGTCAGCTTCGAGTCAGAGCCCTAGGGGCTTTTGCATGTGGGTGGGTCCTGACTGCTTCAATACGGGCCAAGAAAAAATCAAATACGGGATATATACACTGGAAGCGCGGATCCTCATGTGGGTGTGACGGCCTGGATAGCGGCCTGCGTCAGGACCCCGACTCAATGCCACATCGATCTAGCATGTAATACCTCATATCACTTTGCGGCCTCACGCACGGTATTCCCACGAGTGTCGCCTTACCTTTGCCCGGGACCGTTTGCGCCTTTTGGCACACGTATATGATAGTGTCGCTATCATCCATATGATAAGGAGCCCGGGCTGACATGGCTAGTCGTAAACCCAAAGTGGCACAAACTTACAGGGACAGGCATCCATGACCCATCATCGAACGTGTCGGTCATCAGCGAGTGAATCCAGGCTGTAGCACTGGGCTAGGAGGACTCCGGTGAACCGGGCTG
Source organism: Triticum timopheevii (assembly GCA_963921465.1). Lineage (NCBI taxonomy): Eukaryota > Viridiplantae > Streptophyta > Magnoliopsida > Poales > Poaceae > Triticum > Triticum timopheevii. The sequence goes on from OY997266.1 coordinate 568,853,765, forward strand.
TAGCGGGCTAACAGGACTCCGGTATTCATCGCGTGACATTTCCCCGAAGGGACAGACACAGGAACCAAGAAGGACACATGCTGGCCAGCCTAAGTGTTCTGGAGCAGTAGCAAGCTACCATGGCTCAGTGGAAGCACTAGGAGACATTTCCCGGTAAGAGAGGCTACCAAGGATAAACAACTAGATAGTCAGATCCCACACATACCAAGCATTTCAATAACATACACACAATATGCTCGATATGTGCAAATACAACATGGCATCACAACATGACTCTACAACTCAAGTATTTTATTCAATAGGCTCCAAGGAGCGAGATATTACAAACATAGGTCTCGTGACCCAACATTCAGAGCATACAAGTTAAAGCACAAGCGAAAGCTCAACATGTCTGAGTACAGACTGTTGGAAATATGCCCTAGAGGCAATAATAAAAGCATTATTATTATATTTCTTAGTTCATGATAATTGTCTTTATTCATGCTATAATTGTATTATCCGGAAATCGTAATACATGTGTGAATAACAGACACCAACATGTCCCTAGTAAGCCTCTAGTTGACTAGCTCGTTGATCAATAGATAGTCATGGTTTCCTGGCTATGGACATTGGATGTCATTGATAACGGGATCACATCATTAGGATAATGATGTGATGGACAAGACCCAATCCTAAGCATAGCGTGAGATCGTGTATTTCGTTTGCTAGAGCTTTTCTAATGTCAAGTATCTTTTCCTTTGACCATGAGATCGTGTAACTTCCGGATACCGTAGGAGTGCTTTGGGTGTATCAAACGTCACAACGTAACTGGGTGACTATAAAGGTGCATTACAGGTATCTCCGAAAGTGTCTGTTGGGTTGACACGGATCGAGACTGAAATTTGTCACTCCGTATGACGGAGAGATATCACTGGGCCCACTCGGTAATGCATCATCATAATGAGCTCAAAGTGACCAAGTGTCTGGTCACGGGATCATGCATTACGGTACGAGTAAAGTGACTTGCCGGTAACGAGATTGAACGAGGTATTGGGATACCGACGATCGAGTCTCGGGCAAGTAACATATCGATTGACAAAGGGAATTGCATACGGGGTTGATTAAATCCTCGACATCGTGGTTCATCCAATGAGATCATCGTGGAGCATGTGGGAGCCAACATGGGTATCCAGATCCCGCTGTTGGTTATTGACCGGAGAGCGATCTCGGTCATGTCTACATGTCTCCCGAACCCGTAGGGTCTACACACTTAAGGTTCAGTTGCGCTAGGGTTGTAGGGATATGTATATGCAGTAACCTGAATGTTGTTCGGAGTCCCGGATGAGATCCCGGACGTCACGAGGAGTTCCGGAATGATTCGGAGGTAAAGATTTATATATGGGAAGTCCTGTTTCGGGCATCGGGACAAGTTTCGGGGTTATCGGTATTGTACCGGGACCACCGGAAGGGTCCCGGGGGCCCACCGGGTGGGGCCACCTGCCCCGGGGGGGGGCCACATGGGCTGTAGGGGGTGCGCCTTGGCCTGCATGGGCCAAGGGCACCAGCCCCACATAGGCCCATGCGCCTAGGGTTAAGAGGGGGAAGAGTCCTAGGAGGGGAAGGCACCTCCTAGGTGCCTTGGGGGGAAGGGAAACCCCCCTTGGCCGCCGCCCCCCCTAGGAGATTGGATCTCCTAGGGCCGGCCACCCCCCCTTGGCCCTCCTATATATAGTGGGGGAGAGGAGGGACTTCATACCTGGAGTCCTTGGCCTTTGGTTGCCTCCTTCTCCCTCTCCAACACCTCCTGTTCCTCCATAGTGCTTAGCGAAGCTCTGCCGGAGTACTGCAGCTCCATCAACACCACGCCGTCATGCTGCTGCTGGTGCCATCTCCCTCAACCTCTCCTCCCTCCCTTGCTGGATCAAGAAGGAGGAGACGTGGATGTTCCGTACGTGTGTTGAACGCGGAGGTGCCGTCCGTTCGGTGCTAGGATCTCCGGTGATTTGGATCACGTCGTGTTCGACTACATCATCCCCGTTCTTTGAACGCTTCCGCTCGCGATCTACAAGGTACGTAGATGCATCCAATGACTCGTTGCTAGATGAACTCATAGATGGATCTTGGTGAAACCGTAGGAAATTTTTTTGTTTTCTGCAACGTTCCCCAACAGTGGCATCATGAGCTAGGTCTATGCGTAGTTCTTCTTGCACGAGTAGAACACAATTTATTGTGGGCGTAGATTTGTCAACTTTCTTGCCGCTACTAGTCTTATCTTGCTTCAGCGGTATTGTGGGATGAAGCGGCCCGGACCAACCTTACACGTACGCTTACGTGAGACCGGTTCCACCGACTAACATGCACAAGTTGCATAAGGTGGCTGGCGGGTGTCTGTCTCTCCTACTTTAGTTGAAGCGGATTCGATGAAAAGGGTCCTTATGAAGGGTAAATAGAAGTTGACAAATCACGTTGTGGTTTCACGTAGGTAAGAAAACGTTCTTGCTAGAACCCTACTTCAGCCACGTAAAACTTGCAACAACAATTAGAGAACGTCTAACTTGTTTTTGCAGCAAGTTCTTTGTGATATGATATGGCCAAAGTTGTGATGAATGATGAATGATCTATATGTGATGTATTAGATGTTCATGCTATTGTAATAGGAATCACGACTTGCATGTCGATGAGTATGACAACCGGCAGGAGCCATAGGAGTTGTCTTTATTTTTTGTATGACCTGCGTGTCATTGAAGAACGCCATGTAAACTACTTTACTTTATTGCTAAATGCATTAGTCATAGAAGTAGAAGTAGTCGTTGGCGTGACAACTTCATGAAGACACGATGATGGAGATCATGGTGTCATGCCGATGACAAGATGATCATGGAGCCCCGAAGATGAAGATCAAAGGAGCTATATGATATTGGCCATATCATGTCACTACTTTATATAATTGCATGTGATGTTTATTATGTTTTATGCATCTTGTTTACTTAGGACGACGGTAGTAAATAAGATGATCCCTTACAAAATTTCAAGAAGTGTTCTCCCCTAACTGTGCACCGTTGCTACAGTTCGTCGTTTCGAAGCACCACGTGATGATCGGGTGTGATAGATTCTTACGTTCACATACAACGGGTGTAAGACAGTTTTACACAGCGAAAACACTTAGGGTTAACTTGACGAGCCTAGCATGTACAGACATGGCCTCGGAACACGGAGACCGAAAGGTCGAACACGAGCCGTATGGAAGATACGATCAACATGAGAATGTTCACCGACGATGACTAGTCCGTCTCACGTGATGATCGGACACGACCTAGTCGACTCGGATCGTGTAACACTTAGATGACCAAAGGGATGTCAAATCTGAGTGGGAGTTCATTATAATTTGATTAGATGAACTTAATTATCATGAACTTAGTCTAAATATTTTACAATATGTCTTGTAGATCAAATGGCCAACGTAGTCCTCAACTTTAACGCGTTCCTAGAGAAAACCAAGCTGAAAGACGATGGCAGCAACTATACGGACTGGGTCCGGAACCTGAGGATCATCCTCATAGCTGCCAAGAAAGATTATGTCCTATAAGCACCGCTGGGTGATGCACCTGTTCTCCCTGCAGAACAAGACGTTATGAACGCTTGGCAGGCACGTTCCGATGACTACTCCCTCGTTCAGTGCAGCATGCTTTACAGCCTAGAGCCGGGGCTCCAAAAGCGTTTTGAGAGACATGGAGCATATGAGATGTTCGAAGAGCTGAAAATGGTTTTCCAAGCTCATGCCCGGGTCGAGAGATATGAAGTCTCTGACAAATTCTTCAGCTGTAAGATGAAGGAAAATAGTTCTGTCAGTGAGCACATACTCACTATGTCTGGGTTACATAACCGCTTGACTCAGCTGGGAGTTAATCTCCCGGATGATGCGGTCATTGACAGAATCCTCCAGTCGCTTCCACCAAGCTACAAGAGCTTTGTGATGAACTTCAATATGCAGGGGATGGAAAATACCATTCCTGAAGTATTTGCTATGCTGAAATCAGCAGAGGTAGAAGTCAAGAAGGAACATCAAGTGTTGATGGTCAATAAAACCACTAAGTTCAAGAAGGGCAAGGGTAAAAAGAACTTCAAGAAGGACGGCAAGGTAGTTGCCGCGCCCAGCAAGCAAGCTGCCGGGAAGAAGCCAAAGAATGGACCCAAGCCCGAGACTGAGTGCTTTTATTGCAAGGAAAGTGGTCACTGGAAGCGGAACTGCCCCAAATACTTAGCGGACAAGAAGGCCGGCAAAACCAAAGGTATATTTGATATACATGTAATTGATGTGTACCTTGCCAGTAATCGTAGTGACTCCTGGGTATTTGATACCGGTGCCGTTGCTCATATTTGTAACACACAGCAGGAGCTGCGGAATAAACGGAGACTGGCGAAGGACGAGGTGACGATGCGCGTCGGGAATGGTTCCAAGGTCGATGTGATCGCCGTCGGCACGCTACCTCTACATTTACCTACGGGATTAGTTTTGAACCTCAATGATTGTTATTTTGTGCCAAGTTTGAGCATGAACATTGTATCATGATCTCGTTTAATTCGAGATGGCTACTCATTTAAATCCGAGAATAATGGTTGTTCTATTTATATGAGAGATATGTTTTATGGTCATGCTCCGATGGTGAATGGTTTATTCTTTTTGAATCTCGAGCGTAATGCTACACATATTCATAGTGTAAGTACCAAAAGATGTAAGATTGATAGTGATAGTCCCATATACTTGTGGCACTGCCGCCTTGGTCACATAGGTGTCAAACGCATGAAGAAGCTCCATGCTGATGGACTTTTAGAGTCTCTTGATTACGAATCATTTGACACGTGCGAACCATGCCTCATGGGTAAAATGACCAAGACTCCATTCTCAGGAACAATGGAGCGAGCAACCAACTTATTGGAAATCATACATACTGATGTATGCGGTCCAATGAGTGTTGAGGCTCGCGGTGGCTATCGTTATGTTCTCACCCTCACTGATGACTTGAGTAGATATGGGTATGTCTACTTAATAAAACACAAGTCTGAGACCTTTGAAAAGTTCAAGGAATTTCAGAGTGAAGTTGAGAATCAACGTGACAGGAAAATCAAGTTTCTACGATCAGATCGTGGAGGAGAATACCTGAGTCACGAGTTTGGTACACACTTAAGAAAATGTGGAATAGTTTCACAACTCACGCCGCCTGGAACACCTTAGCGTAATGGTGTGTCCGAACGTCGTAATCGCACTCTATTAGATATGGAACGATCTATGATGTCTCTTGCCGATTTACCACTATCTTTTTGGGGCTATGCTTTAGAGACTGCCGCATTCACTTTAAATAGGGCACCGTCGAAATCCGTTGAGACGACACCGTATGAATTATGGTTTGGGATGAAACCTAAACTGTCGTTTCTAAAAGTTTGGGGATGCGATGCTTATGTCAGGAAACTTCAACCTGAAAAGCTCGAACCCAAATCGGAAAAATGCGTCTTCATAGGATACCCTAAAGAAACTATTGGGTATATCTTCTACCTCAGATCCGAAGGCAAGATCTTTGTTGCCAAGAATGGGTCCTTTCTGGAGAAAGAGTTTCTCTCAAAAGAAGTAAGTGGGAGGAAAGTAGAGCTTGATGAAGTATTACCTCTTGAACCGGAAAATGGCGCAACTCAAGAAAATGTTCCTGAGGTGCCTCCACCGACTAGAGAGGAAGTTAATGATGATGATCAAGATACTTCTGATCAAGCTCCTACTGAAATTCGAAGGTCCACAAGGACACGTTTCGCACCAGAGTGGTACGGCAACCCTGTCTTGGAAATCATGTTGTTAGACAACAGTGAACCTTCGGACTATGGAGAAGCGATGGCAGGCCCGGATTCCGACAAATGGCTAGAAGCCATGAAATCCGAGATAGGATCCATGTATGAAAACAAAGTATGGACTTTGACTGACTTGCCCGTAGAACGGCGAGCCATAGAAAATAAATGGATCTTTAAGAAGAAGACAGACGCGGATGGTAATGTGACCATCTATAAAGCTCGGCTTGTCGCTAAGGGTTATCGACAAGTTCAAGGGGTTGACTACGATGAGACTTTCTCACCGGTATCGAAGCTGAAGTCCGTCCGAATCATGTTAGCAATTGCCGCATTTTATGATTATGAAATTTGGCAAATGGACGTCAAAACGGCATTCCTTAATGGTTTCCTTAAGGAAGAATTGTATATGATGCAGCCGGAAGGTTTTGTCGATCCTAAGAATGCTGACAAGGTGTGCAAGCTCCAACGCTCGATTTATGGGCTGGTGCAAGCATCTCGGAGTTGGAACATTCGCTTTGATGAGATGATCAAAGCGTTTGGGTTTACACAGACTTATGGAGAAGCCTGCGTTTACAAGAAAGTGAGTGGGAGCTCTATAGCATTTCTCATACTATATGTAGATGACATACTTTTGATGGGAAATGATATAGAACTTTTGGACAGCATTAAGGCCTGCTTGAATAAGAGTTTTTCAATGAAGGACCTTGGAGAAGCTGCTTATATATTAGGCATCAAGATCTATAGGGATAGATCGAGACGCCTCATAGGTCTTTCACAAAGCACATATCTTGATAAGATTTTGAAGAAGTTCAAAATGGATCAGTCCAAGAAAGGGTTCTTGCCTGTTTTGCAAGGTGTGAAATTGAGCTCAGCTCAATGTCCGACCACGGCAGAAGATATAGAAGAGATGAGTGTCATCCCCTATGCCTCAGCCATAGGTTCTATTATGTATGCCATGCTGTGTACCAGACCTAATGTAAACCTTGCCGTAAGTTTGGTAGGAAGGTACCAAAGTAATCCCGGCAAGGAACACTGGACAGCGGTCAAGAATATCCTGAAGTACCTGAAAAGGACTAAGGAAATGTTTCTCGTTTATGGAGGTGACGAAGAGCCCGTTGTAAAGGGTTACGTCGACGCTAGCTTCGACAAAGATCTGGATGACTCTAAGTCACAGACCGGATACGTGTTTATTTTGAATGGTGGGGCAGTAAGCTGGTGCAGTTGCAAGCAGAGCGTCGTGGCGGGATCTACATGTGAAGCGGAGTACATGGCAGCCTCGGAGGCAGCACATGAAGCAATTTGGGTGAAGGAGTTCATCACCGACCTAGGAGTCATACCCAATGCGTCGGGGCCGATCAAGCTCTTCTGTGACAACACTGGAGCTATTGCACTTGCCAAGGAGCCCAGGTTTCACAAGAAGACAAGGCATATCAAGCGTCGCTTCAACTCCATTCGTGAAAATGTTCAAGATGGAGACATAGAGATTTGTAAAGTACATACGGACCTGAATATAGCGGATCCGTTGACTAAACCTCTCCCTAGAGCAAAACATGATCAACACCAGAATTCCATGGGTGTTCGATTCATCACAATGTAACTAGATTATTGACTCTAGTGCAAGTGGGAGACTGTTGGAAATATGCCCTAGAGGCAATAATAAAAGCATTATTATTATATTTCTTAGTTCATGATAATTGTCTTTATTCATGCTATAATTGTATTATCCGGAAATCGTAATACATGTGTGAATAACAGACACCAACATGTCCCTAGTAAGCCTCTAGTTGACTAGCTCGTTGATCAATAGATAGTCATGGTTTCCTGGCTATGGACATTGGATGTCATTGATAACGGGATCACATCATTAGGATAATGATGTGATGGACAAGACCCAATCCTAAGCATAGCGTGAGATCGTGTAGTTCGTTTGCTAGAGCTTTTCTAATGTCAAGTATCTTTTCCTTTGACCATGAGATCGTGTAACTCCCGGATACCGTAGGAGTGCTTTGGGTGTATCAAACGTCACAACGTAACTGGGTGACTATAAAGGTGCATTACAGGTATCTCCGAAAGTGTCTGTTGGGTTGACACGGATCGAGACTGGAATTTGTCACTCCGTATGACGGAGAGATATCACTGGGCCCACTCGGTAATGCATCATCATAATGAGCTCAAAGTGACCAAGTGTCTGGTCACGGGATCATTCATTACGGTACGAGTAAAGTGACTTGCCGGTAACGAGATTGAACGAGGTATTGGGATACCGACGATCGAGTCTCGGGCAAGTAACATATCGATTGACAAAGGGAATTGCATACGGGGTTGATTAAATCCTCGACATCGTGGTTCATCCGATGAGATCATCGTGGAGCATGTGGGAGCCAACATGGGTATCCAGATCCCGCTGTTGGTTATTGACCGGAGAGCGATCTCGGTCATGTCTACATGTCTCCCGAACCCGTAGGGTCTACACACTTAAGGTTCAGTTGCGCTAGGGTTGTAGGGATATGTATATGCAGTAACCTGAATGTTGTTCGGAGTCCCGGATGAGATCCCGGACGTCACGAGGAGTTCCGGAATGATGCGGAGGTAAAGATTTATATATGGGAAGTCATGTTTCGGGCATCGGGACAAGTTTCGGGGTTATCGGTATTGTACCGGGACCACCGGAAGGGTCCCGGGGGCCCACCGGGTGGGGCCACCTGCCCCGGGGGGGCCACATGGGCTGTAGGGGGTGCGCCTTGGCCTGCATGGGCCAAGGGCACCAGCCCCACATAGGCCCATGCGCCTAGGGTTAAGAGGGGGAAGAGTCCTAGGAGGGGAAGGCACCTCCTAGGTGCCTAGGGGGGAAGGGAAACCCCCCTTGGCCGCCGCCCCCCCTAGGAGATTGGATCTCCTAGGGCCGGCCACCCCCCTTGGCCCTCCTATATATAGTGGGGGAGAGGAGGGACTTCATACCTGGAGTCCTTGGCCTTTGGTTGCCTCCTTCTCCCTCTCCAACACCTCCTCTTCCTCCATAGTGCTTAGCGAAGCTCTGCCGGAGTACTGCAGCTCCATCAACACCACGCCGTCGTGCTGCTGCTGGTGCCATCTCCCTCAACCTCTCCTCCCTCTCTTGCTGGATCAAGAAGGAGGAGATGTGGCTGTTCCGTACGTGTGTTGAATGCGGAGGTGCCGTCCGTTCGGTGCTAGGATCTCCGGTGATTTGGATCACGTCGTGTTCGACTACATCATCCCCGTTCTTTGAACGCTTCCGCTCGAGGTACGTAGATGCATCCAATGACTCGTTGCTAGATGAACTCATAGATGGATCTTGGTGAAACCGTAGGAAATTTTTTTGTTTTCTGCAACGTTCCCCAACACAGACATCTACAAATAAAAAAGGCTGAGAAGCCTGACTATCTACAAGATCCTGCCGAGGGCACAAGATCGTAGCTGAGGTAACAAGCTAAACGTCGAAGTCCACGCGAAACTACTAGTGAGACAGAAGTCTCTCCAAAAACGTAAAATAGGCAAACGTGAGTACAAATGTACCCAGCAAGACTTACATCAGAACTATCTACATATGCATCATTATCATCAAAGGGGATGGTGGGGTTTAACTGCAGCAAGCCAGTTTTGACTCGGTGGCTATCCTGGACTACGACTGCAAGTAACTCTTTTGAGGTGGCGCACACGAGTCCACATATTCACCATATCAATACACCACTATGGATCCGCTCCCGTCTCCCTACGAGAACGCCATCCATAGCACTCACGCTTATCTTGCGTATTTTAGAGTATCCACATTCACTTGTCTATGAACTGTGCAGGCAACCCAGAATTCCTTTTCCGCGGACACGACTATTCGAATAGATGATGTTAACCCTACAGGGGTGTACTTCTTCACACATGCTCTCACCACTTATCGCCGTTTACACGACATGTACTCGACAACCTTCAAGCGGAAGCCCAGCGAGGGTGTCGGCCACGACCTGACTAACCACAAAAGTCTCTCTTCTAGGTTTATCGCCTATTTGGGTTCCATCCGCAAGGAGATCCGGCCAGGGTGTCGCTCACGGCCCCAAACGATGTGTGCAGGGTTCCCAAGCCCACCATCCGGGTACCACTTGGTACACCGTGCCACTGTGCCTAGTCTGTCCCAAGCCCACCTGTACCGGGTGCCACTTGGTAGACTACTAACACTACCTACAAACACCAGAAACTAGTTGCAACTCCTGGACAGAGATCAGGTTGATTAATAAGTCAAGAGAGTCAATTAAGGATCCCAATGTGTGGTAGTAACTGTTTCATGGATCACAAACACAGAACTCAGTTCCTGAGGAGGGCTTCAATGAGACCACCCACCGTGTACTCCTACATGGCCTCTCATCGCTACCTTTACCAAATCATGTTCTAACACTTAGCTCACACACAGTAGGACATGATCACACACCTCTGATTCATCCCCGATGAATCAGACCTGACTCAACTCTAAGCAGTAGCAGGCATGACAAACAAGCATGTATGAGTAGGCACATCAGGGCTCAAACAACTCCTACTCATGCTAGTGGGTTTCATCTATTTACTGTGGCAATGACAGGTCATGCAGAGGAAAGGGGTTCAGCTACCGCAGCAAGTAACAAATATGTCTTTGTTGTCCTAATGCAGTAAAAGAGAGCAGGAGCGAGAGAGTGGATTGTATCGGAATGAACAAGGGGGTTTTGCTTGCCTGATGGAGTGGTAGTAGGATACTGCCCTTCAGTCGGATAATCGTGGGTATCCTCGGAGGCAGAACCTACCGCGGTATGTCGTTGTTGCATATCATCATGTGTTGATTGTGTTTGATGTATCTTTCATGGTAGGTTCTGCCTCCGAGGATACCCACGATTATCCGACTGAAGGGCAGTATCCTATTACCACTCCATCAGGCAAGCAAAACCCCCTTGTTCATTCCGATACAATCCCACTCTCTCGCTCCTGCTCTCTTTTACTGCATTAGGACAACAACGACATATTTGTTACTTGCTGCGGTAGCTGAACCCCTTTCCTCTGCATGACCTGTCATTGCCACAGTAAATAGATGAAACCCACTAGCATGAGTAGGAGTTGTTTGAGCCCTGATGTGCCTACTCATACATGCTTGTTTGTCATGCCTGCTACTGCTTAGAGTTGAGTCAGGTCTGATTCATCGGGGATGAATCAGAGGTGTGTGATCATGTCCTACTGTGTGTGAGCTAAGTGTTAGAACATGATTTGGTAAAGGTAGCGATGAGAGGCCATGTAGGAGTACACGGTGGGTGGTCTCATTGAAGCCCTCCTCAGGAACTGAGTTCTGTGTTTGTGATCCATGAAACAGTTACTACCACACATTGGGATCCTTAATTGACTCTCTTGACTTATTAATCAACCTGATCTCTGTCCAGGAGTTGCAACTAGTTTCTGGTGTTTGTAGGTAGTGTTAGTAGTCTACCAAGTGGCACCCGGTACAGGTGGGCTTGGGACAGACTAGGCACAGTGGCACGGTGTACCAAGTGGTACCCGGATGGTGGGCTTGGGAACCCTGCACACATCGTTTGGGGCCGTGAGCGACACCCTGGCCGGATCTCCTTGCGGATGGAACCCAAATAGGCGATAAACCTAGAAGAGAGACTTTTGTGGTTAGTCAGGTCGTGGCCGACACCCTCGCTGGGCTTCCGCTTGAAGGTTGTCGAGTACATGTCGTGTAAACGGCGATAAGTGGTGAGAGCATGTGTGAATAAGTACACCCCTGTAGGGTTAACATCATCTATTCGAATAGTCGTGTCCGCGGAAAAGGAATTCTGGGTTGCCTGCACAGTTCATAGACAAGTGAATGTGGATACTCTAAAATACGCAAGATAAGCGTGAGTGCTATGGATGGCGTTCTCGTAGGGAGACGGGAGCGGATCCATAGTGGTGTATTGATATGGTGAATATGTGGACTCGTGTGCGCCACCTCAAAAGAGTTACTTGCAGTCGTAGTCCAGGATAGCCACCGAGTCAAAACTGGCTTGCTGCAGTTAAACCCCACCATCCCCTTTGATGATAATGATGCATATGTAGATAGTTCTGATGTAAGTCTTGCTGGGTACATTTGTACTCACGTTTGCCTATTTTACGTTTTTGGAGAGACTTCTGTCTCACTAGTAGTTTCGCGTGGACTTCGACGTTTAGCATGTTACCTCAGCTACGATCTTGTGCCCTCGGCAGGATCTTGTAGATAGTCAGGCTTCTCAGCCTTTTTCATTTGTAGATGTCTGTACTCAGACATGTTGAGCTTTCGCTTGTGCTTTGACTTGTATGCTCCGAATGTTGGGTCATGAGACCTATGTTTGTAATATCTCGCTCCTTGGAGCCTATTGAATAAAATACTTGAGTTGTAGAGTCATGTTGTGATGCCATGTTGTATTTGCACATATCGAGCATATTGTGTGTATGTTATTGAAATGCTTGGTATGTGTGGGATCTGACTATCTAGTTGTTTATTCTTAGTGGCCTCTCTTACCGGGAAATGTCTCCTAGTGCTTCCACTGAGCCATGGTAGCTTGCTACTGCTCCGGAACACTTAGGCTGGCTGGCTTGTGTCCTTCTTCGTTCCCGTGTCTGTCCCTTCGGGGAAATGTCACGCGGTGAATACCGGAGTCCTGTTAGCCCGCTACAGCCCGGTTCACCGGAGTCCTGCTAGCCCAGTGCTACAGCCTGGATTCACTCGCTGATGAACGACACGTTCGATGCTGGGTCATGGATGCCTGTCCCTGTAAGTTTGTGCCACTTTGGGTTTACGACTAGCCATGTCAGCCCGGGCTCCTTATCATATGGATGCTAGCGACACTATCATATACGTGTGCCAAAAGGCGCAAACGGTCCCGGGCAAAGGTAAGGCGACACCCGTGGGAATACCGTGCGTGAGGCCGCAAAGTGATATGAGGTGTTACATGCTAGATCGATGTGGCATTGAGTCGGGGTCCTGACAGCTTTGGTATCAGAGCCTGACTGCCTGTAGGATTACCAAGCCAAACTGGTCGAAGTTGAGTCTAGAAATGCTTTAGTTATATGTAGGGGAATTGATTGTGGGATGGAAGTAAGGCTCTTTTTACTCCTTATACCTTATGGCCTTCTGATCTGAGTCATCTTATCTTTCCTACGGGGTTAAAGAACTAGGCTTTCGCTTCTTTCTATCAGGATCACGTGTTACTAATCCGTAGATTTATAGGATTGTTGGTTTCAAGCCTCAGTTAAGTTCCTACTACTTCCGTATGTTAATTGTTGATCTCGAAACCTTGATATTGTCCTTCTGAGTTGCGATGCCACCATTTTTGTAGCATGTCTAAATTCTTTTGAGCATTTACAGCCGTTATGCTGTCCGAGTCATCCCAGGTTTCTAAATAGTCTGATGCATTCGCAAAATCATTTCCCTCTGGTTTCGATGTTCTTTTAGGCCAGGTTAATCACACTAATTGCTGAGTTGAGGTACTCTATTGCCTCGACATATATGTTGGAGTTATTATTATGACCTTAGGTGTCTAGAGTATCACCTAGTAATCCAGCCATGCTTTGTGTTCCCAGTGTGATGATTCTGGCCATCATTTTCGAAAGCATCCCGTGATGCCACTTAGTAGTAGGTATTCTACTCCTGGGTTTCTGAACCCGAGATTTCCCTACTTACTTCATGTTGCTAGTGTTTCTCGTACCTTTAGGATATTAGTAACCTTTGCGATAGTCTTCGAGGTCCGGGGTATATCATTCTTCTAATACCATGAACCGTTATGGCAGAAGTTCTTTGAACCAAAAGATCGCAACCAGTATGCTCTTGATGAGTCCTCCATTCATAGTTGTGAATCTGCCAGTCCTTCCTCTTCAGCATGGGTTATCCGGAAGAAATATGCTGAATTTGTTCGGCATACTAATCCATGCATCCACAACTCAGAAAAGCATATGTTCCTTTGGGTTGTCCCTCTTTAGTTGTTTTCTAGCCCTCGTCTATCAATTGATAGTCAGGAGTAGTTATGCATTCGTGTTCATCGATGCCACTACTCTTGTGGCCCGTCAAGCCATTCTATTCGGGAATGACTAGGAGAAACAAACTCCAGTACCTCATCCATATCCAGGATTGGGTCAAAGCAGTTATGTTCCAAAGATCGGTGTGCCATTCAGTCGGGGTCCTGACAGCCTGCCTGGTGCGCGGCCGTTGTTCGCATTTTCCACGCTAATAGCACGCTATAGCATATAGAGAATTGTCACCCTAAATAAATCAATGTATAATGCCTCGCTAATAGCACGCTATAGCGCGCTATAGCACGCTAATAGCATATTTTCAGAGGTCACGTTATTTTCTGTAGCGCGCTATTTTTTTTTTCATTGCTCAAGACCCTTCCTCACATGTCCTCGCTCACGGCAGTATTCGGGACGGTGCCACCCGATCCCTGTACCATAACTTGGCACCTTAAATACTCTTAATTCATGCACATCAAGTAGTAGTAGCATGCACACAATCCTCTGGATCCGGTTTAATCCATGCACAACAGCCTACAAGCCTCACGTTCCTTCTTGCATCCGAAGGATCATGTCCAAGTACCTCACAACCTCACACCAAACTGATGTCTCTCGTATATTCTTCTCATCATCTGTTTTTTAGGTGTGATGCTTATATTGCTCGCAACATGCAAACGTATATAAACCGATGGAAAATGTATTAAGGCTCCGTTCGGTGCAAAGGTTAAGAAAACTGTGGGAAACTAGAAAACAGAGGAACGCCCTGGAAATTGCCGATTAGAAGTATGTAGGAAAGCTGAGAAGATGTGTTCGGTAAAGCAAAGGAAGGCAAAAGTATCTGTAGGTCCCACTAGTACAATTCATGGTCGGTCTATTTTCTCATCCATTGGTGTGATGCGTCCATCTGGCAGTGATGGGGTCACACAAAGCAAGGCTACAGTGGTGCATGCAGGTCCAGCCAAGCTTTCCTGTACTTTGCCTCGTGCTTCCGCCCAAAAAAGAGCTCCAACTGGATGTTTTATTTCCTGTAAAACTGGAGGCTGCAGCAACTTTCCTTTGGATCGTGAAGAGCTCATTCCTTCACACTGAACGCAGTTTGGGAGAACTTTCCTTCATTTTTTGTTCCTGCAAGTTTTCCTTTAAAATTCCTTTGCACCGAACGGAACCTAAAGAGCGGGGCGTTTTTTTTTTAGTCTAGGCGGGGTGGTATTTGTGAATTACCTCGCTCGCATCGCTTAATTCTCACTTGGGTCGCTGGCCGAGAAGGCCCAGTCGTGCATTGATGTGGAGTAGGCCCATCAGTGCAACTACGTGGGCCAATGTGGGTGAGAGCCGAAGAAACAAATATATAGGGGTCTCTCTCTTTTTCTTTTTCTTTTTTTGAGAAACTTGCCACTCTATTTAAACCTCCAAAACGTCAAGAACGTGAAAAAAATCAGGCCTAGCAATCAGCCATAAGTGTCTACCTATGTCTAAGAATACAAAAGCTTTAGCTAAATTATGGGCATCACTATTAGATTCTCTCCCTTCGTGCACAATGTCCGCCGCTTCAAAGCTTCTTTGTCTCGCTTGGACGTCTCTTGTGATCGTTGAAGAAACTCCCTGGTAGCAATCTTTTAAGTGACTCACTGTCGCGCTGCAGTCCATAGCAACTCGGACTCTCTGAATATATAGACCAGCTGCTAGGGATAGTCCTTCACAACATGCATGTGCTTCTAAGATCTCTGGTTCAACTAGGTCTTGGAAACAAGTGGCGGAAGCACCCATATATCTCCCCTGGTCATCTCGACAGATTGCAGCACAACATCCCCTATCTCCCTGATGAGACACAACAGCGTCTCTCTCTTTCTTTTGCGCTGACAGACGTGAGGGGCAGTTTGTTATTGTTTCCTGTGTGATGGTACTCCGTCTGTGTTCAATCCCCAGCTATGTGGATTTCTTTTTTCGGCCGACTTGCGACCTATGTATTTTGCCAGGCCCAAAGCGATGTACTAAAAGCTGCAACGGGCAGACGAAGCCTATGGAGCAAATTCTGCTGCTTTCTAATACCACCTCGGCTGGTTTATTATTATTATTATTATTATTATTATTATTATTATTATTATTATTATTATCATCATCATCATCATCATCATCATCATCATCATCATCATCATCATCATAATTATTATTATAAGTAAAATCATCTAAGTGGGACAAAACCAAAAATATCACCTTGCTTTATTAGTAGGTAAGATATAGACTATAAGTACAATCATCTAAGCAGGATGAAACCAAGAATATCACCTTGCTTTATTAGTAAAAAAAGGCTATAAATACAGACATAGATTATATTAGTCAAAAGGACCAAGAAGCACCCCCCCCCCCCCCCCCAAAACGGAATGGGGAGCTCCTATGTGACGCTCTCTGTGTTAGAGAGTCGGCGTTTCGCATAGAGCGCGGCTCACCTGGGCCGGCCCATATTGCAGTGGCACGCGGTAGCACTTCGCGAGGTGGAAAGGGCTAGACCTGGGATCCGTACTCTAGACTTGCCAGTAATGCGTGTGTTGTGCTAGCCTCTCCACAGCTTAAGTAAACAAATAACAGCATCAAAATCCTAACGTTCAGAATCGAAAATGATCTGCTGCTAGTGAACAAAAATCGCTAGCCATGTAACTCGTAGAAATTTGTAACAAAAATAGCAACCCAGTGCATATGAACTATAAATCGAACGGATTTAAACTTTTTAGAAATTTTGAAAGTAATACTCTTTTGGAAAATGTAATTATTTTTGAAACACAAACATTTTCAAAAATTATGAACAAAATTTTCAAATCACAAACATTTCATTAAAACCTCAATTTTTTGAGTTTCTGAAACATTTCTTGAAAAAAAAGGAACAAGTTGAAAATGAAATCAGTTTTTGAAACTACGAAAAATCTTTTAAAAAATAGAAACACTTTGCAAAAAGGGGAACAACATTTAAAAATGAGAACATTTTTCAAAATTATGAACAACTTATTCAAAACCAAAACAATTTTTGAAAATTCGCTGAACGTTGTTCGAATTTGCAATCAAAATTTAAAAATAAGAAAATTTTTGAATATGTGAATTTTTTTTGGAAAAACTGGAACGTTTCCTAAAATTCCCTAACATTTGTTGAATTTGTGAATTTTACTTGATAACAAAGACATGTTTTCGGAATTAAAAACATTTTTCTAAACTGCGAATAATTTTTTCAAAACATGGTATTTTTGAAAACACCAACATTTTTAGAATATGCTAACAAATTTTGAAATGTTGGATTTAACAAAACAGATCATTTTGTCTTTTGAACAAAATATTAAAATCCAAGTATTTTTTCAAAAAGCTCCGAAAATTTTTGGAATTCGCAAAAAAATCGCAAACATGAAAAGTTTATGAAATTTGTGAATAAAATTGAAAGTGGGAACTTTTTTTAAGTTCCCGAACATTCTCTGAATGTGTGAAAAAAATATAAAATGCAAACATCTTTAAATTTTGAAATTATCATTGTTTTAAAATTTTAAACCTTTTTGTAAAAGAAGCAAACAATATCTGAAATTCTATCTTTTTTTGGAATTTCTGAATTATGTTTCAAACCAGCAACATTCTGGAAAATGAACAAAATCTAAAAGATGTGAACATTTGATGAAAAAGAAAAGAAACTTGAAAAGAAACAGAGTAAAAGAACAAGAATAAAAGAATAGGAAAAGATAAACATAAAAAATGGAAAAAAGGAAATAAAAAGGAAAAGGAAACGGAAAAAGGAGAAAAAAAAACAAGGGAAAATTCCCTCTCATCTAGCCTGCACATCTAACACGATGACATCAGCAAAGGGTCAGCACCGGACTACCACACCATGTAGTTCTCTAATTTGTTTGTTTCTTTTCTTTTATACGATTCTTGTTTTTTTCCTTTTATACGATTCTGGTACACGCACTAGGCACGGGGAGCCCCTATTTGACGCTCTTTGCGAGAAATTGGCAGCATCACCCATCGGAGGCGGCCTGACTGGCGGGGCCATCGAGTTCTACCATCAGACGAAAAAGATAGAATTAAAAAGGAGACGGGCTCGGTCCCAGAATTCGACTTGGTTTAGGATCGCACGCTCCTAGCCACTTGAGTTAACAAGTATTATTGATAGTAGAGCAGCAAAGATCTTAAAGGACTAGAGTAGATGTAGAGTCGGAATATTCTACTGCAGCGAACCAGAACCAGTACTGTCGCAAACCGAAATTAGCTATTGTATATTTAAAAAAGTGCCAACATTTCTTAAATTACAAACTTTCAGATTTAGGAGCATTTTTTGAATATGTGATTTTTTTAAAAGACGGAATAATCGTAAAAATATTTATTTTTAGAAAAACATAAACAATTTTCTAAATTTGTGAAACCCTGAACATTTTTTGAATTTTTGAACAAATATTTCAAAAGTGGAACTTTTCATGATATCCAGAAAAAAAATTAGAAACCGCAGATTTTTTTTTTGAACTTTTGAAAAAAGGAACATTTCATCAAATTATGAACAAAATTCAAAATCGCGAACATTTTCTGAAATTCTTCAATATTTTCTGAAACACTGACATTTTTTGAATTTCTGAGCTATGTTTGGAACCGTGAAAACATGGAACATTTCATGAAATTCTTAAGAAAAATATAAATCATGAACATTTTTTGAAATTCTTGTACATTTTATGTAATGCAAACTTTTTTGAATTCCTGACTAAAATTTGAAACCACGAACATTCCTGAACCTTTTTCCAAATTGAATAGTTATCCAATTTGTGAAAAAATTAAAAAAAGAAACATATATTTGAATTCCTGGTCATTTTTGAAATTGTAAACAAATTTTAAAAGCAGGAACATTTTTTGTAATTCATGTACATTATTTGAGACTCGAACATTTTTTGAATTTGTGAATAAATTCCGAAAAGAGAAACATTTTTTTTGAAAATCTGAATAATCTTTGATTTTTTTTTGAAAAAAATATTAAGGAGAAAGTCAACTTGAAAAAGGAAAACGAAAAAAGAAAAGAAACTAAAAAGAGAAAAGAGAAAAGCAGAAACAGATAAATAAAAAAAATGAATAATGAAAACAAAAACGGAAAAGCAGAAAAAGTCGCTCAGGTTCCGAAGGTTTCTAAAACCAGAAAAAGCTGAAGTTGGAACCTTCTCAAAACAATGATCTTTGTACATGCTGAACATCTTACATGGGCCAGCCCACTGGGATTGATTTGTCGATCGGCTAGTTGCGAAACAGTGACATCTTACTCAATGAGCGTCTGTTAGGGAATTCCGTCGGAGTGTGCTCCCGAGCCAGCCGCTTTTCATGGGCCTGAAACAAGATGGCCTTTCTGGTGAGGCCTGTATGGGCCTGAGTTGCTCCTTGTCTCTTCTTTTCAAGTGCCGATTTCACATAAGAGGCCCAGTTATTTCGCTGTTTGACTTGGAAAAAACTGATTACTCTTGGGAAAACGAATTCTTGTGTAGATTCTTATGTTAGGGTGTCTCGTGTGGCCTTTATGGTGCGCCAGATTCATGGAGACATTCATTGATCGAGTACACCATGTCAAGATGTGTGTGGGCTTTAACCGAAGAAGATTTGACACATAAAATGATGAGCACTTCATAACCAAGCGCCAAACAGTGGCTGTTTACTCTTATGGAGATGCTCTCACATGACCAAATGGTTCTTCTCGCTGTCACTCTATGGGCTATATGGTCATCCCGTCGCAAGGCGATCCATTAGGGGGTCTTCCAAAGCCCCAACCAACCTTCATGTTTGCGAAGAGGTTTATAGAAGAGCTCGACGTGATCAGGGATAAGCAGCAAGAACCTACCCAGCCATCATCAGACTTGCCTGCAATTATTCAAAGACGCCAAAAGGCTCCGCCGGCTGGGTTCATGAAGATCCAAGTGGACGTCGGGGTGCGTGCAAGACGAGGGGGATAGCTGGTGGCAATTATGTTGGCAGCTCATCAGTCGTGATAGCTGATGTTGAGGATCCGGCAACTCTTGAGGCCATCGCCTGTAGAGAGGCCATGTCCCTTGCGGAAGATCTTCACGTTCAAAATTTTGTCATCTCCTCGGACTCCAAGCAGGTTATCTCATATATCAACAAGGGATCTAAAAGTTGTTTTGGTGCTATAATTAGGGAAATTAGGCTCAAGTCAAGTACTATGAATTGTTCTTTTATTTTTGGAGGTCGTGCAGTTAATGTCGAAGCACATAGGTTAGCCAGGTACTTTCTTTATCTTGGTCAGGGGCGCCACGTATGGCTTGGCCAACCCCACGATCCAATTTGTATCCCCCTATCTTTGGTCTCTGATGAATAAAACCTGGTTTTACCCCTAAAAAATCAAAAAAAAAATGTGTTGAGTTTTTTTAACACAATACAGACGCAAACACTCATATATACGCGCATACACTCATTTATATGAACGCGCGCGCGCGCGCACACACACTACACCTACGAGCAACTCCGAGAGACTGAGTCGGCATATCATATTAAGATTTGACGAAGTCACCCGTAGGCGCCTCGTAGTAGACGGGGTCATCTCCTCCCACTGAACGCGTATCGCCAGAAATCCTGAAACAAATGTAGGATAAATGCGAGCACCAGGACATGCAACCTCGTGAACTGGGGATACCACTGTCCTCCTAACCATTCAACCACATATTCGCGGATGTCAAGTTATGTAGTAGTATGAACGTTGGAATGCCAACATCGTTCACACCGAGTTAGATGTAGGGTCTGTCTAAGTTTCAGTCGATCGAGACTTCGCGAATTCTGAGTCGGCTGATATCATATGCTTGTAGCCCAGCCCACTTTATTCCCCAATCGGGTTGTTCTATGTTGTCCCATTTTGGGCTGGCCTTGTTTTTGCCTTCGTGCTTTCTGCGTTTTGGGCCGACGACGTTGGGCATTATTTCTGTTGGCCGTTGCTGCTGGTTCATTGTCCGTGCAATATTTTAGCTGTTGAAGCAATCATTAATGAGTTTCGGTTTGCAGTACACCGGCTGGGGTAATGCTAGCTGTTTGTGCAGCTTGTGCGTGTTTATGTTGTGTTCTTAATTTTTCTTTTATTTTTTGATGTTTGAGTCATATTTATATTTTATTTATATATTTTTTGTTTATCCTATTCCAAAGAAATGAAATGCAAAAGTAGTGTTTAAATTTGTGATAATATTTATAAAAGGTATTCATGCAATTTTTTTAAAAAATATGCATCTTGCATTAAAGAAACTTATTCATTGTGCATTAAAAAAAGTCTTTTAATTTGTAAAATGTTAGCCCCACCATAGAAGATAACTTCCCCCCTCAAGTTACAGTCGCCTTCAAGGCATGCAATTGCCGCTATGTGTGACACTTGCAGTTGCATGTCTACTGACGGACATGCAATTGTCTTCAGACTAAATTGCAGCTGAGTTGGCATGTTGCAGTCGAGGCGATGCTTGCAGTTGCGTGCTTAGTGGCAAAATGCAACTACCACCATCCCGACAAAAGACGACTTTGACCTTCAAGTTGCATCTGTGTTGAAGGTATGCAGTTGCAGCTAGGTGCGACACTTGCAATTGCATGCCTAGTGACGGACATGCAACTATATCCTACCCGATACAACAACACTAAATTATAGTCGTGTTACATGCAGTTGCAGTCAGGGACGACGCTTGTAGTTGTGTGCATAGTGACAAAATGCAACTGTTACCCACCCGACAAAAAGACCACTTCGACCCCCAAGTTGCAGTCGTATTGAAGGCATGCAGTTGCAACCGGGTGCCACGCTTGTAGTTACATGCCTAGTGTTGGACATGCAACTAACCCCCCTCCCCGACGAAACAACACTAAATTTCAGTCGGGGGGGGGGGGGGGGCTTGAAGTTGCGTGTCTGATTGCTTGTATCTGCGTTGATAATTCCCCGAAGATGAGAGGATGATGCAGCACCTCAACGGTAAGCATTTCCCTCAGTTATGAAACTAAGGTTACCAATCCAGTAGGAGAACCAAGCAACACTATGTAAACCGCACGTGCAAACAAATAACAAATACTCGCAACCCAATGCGTAAGAGGGGTTGTCAATCCCTCTTCGGTATTGAGATAGATTAAATTGTATGAGATTTTATAAATAGATCTTGGAAAAACACAAAATAAAATAAATAAAGAAAAATTACAGCAAGGTATTTTTGGCTTTTGATATGATAGAAAATAGACCGGGGGCCCTAGATTTCACTAGAGGCTTCTCTTGAGAAAATAGCGTATAGTGGGTAAACAAATTACTGTTGGGCAATTGACAGAAAAGCAAATAATTATGACGATATCCAAGGAAATGGTCATGTATATAGGCAACACGTCTAAGATTAGTAGACCGACTCCTTCCTGCATCTACTACTATTACTTCACACATCGACCGCTATCCAACATGCTTCTAGTGTATTAAGTTCATGAAAAAACAGAGTAATGCATTAAGAACAATGACATGATATAGACAAGATCTATTCATGCACGAATAGACCCCATCTCTTTATCTTTAATGTCAACAATACATGCGTTTCATGTCTCCTTCTGTCACTGAGATTGAGCACCGCAAGATCGAACTCATCACAAAGCACCTCTTCCCATTGCAAGAAAAATCAACCAAGTTGGCCAAACTGAACCAAAGTTTTGGAGAAGAAATACGAGGCTATAACAATCATGCATAAAAGAGTTCAGCAAAGACTCAAATAATATTCATGGATAGATATGATCTTAAACTCACAATTCATCGGATCACAACAAACACACCGCAAAAACTCATTACATCAAATAGATCTCCAAGAACATGAAGAAGAACATTGCATTGAAGATAAAAAAGAGAGCAGAAGCCATCTAGCTACTACCTACGGACCTGTAGGTCTGTGGTAAACAACTCACGCATCATCGGAGGGGCAAGTTTGATGATGAAGAACCCCTCCGTGATCGTTGATCCTATCGGCATTCTGGGAACGGGGGTCCCCAGACTTGCCTGCCGGCGGCCCGCGGCGTGGCTCTGCCAGTGGCCCAGTATGGCCCGTCTTCATCAACCAACACTCAAGACCCTCGCAAGGGGCCAAGCCTCGCGGGGCGGACGACACAAGACCTCCTCAGGAGCGGCCTCATCAGGTAGGCTCGCGAGGGGGCTGAGAGATCAAGGCAAGGGGTACCTCGCGAGGTTCCCATGATGCAAGCCATGACGACCGAGGCCAGACGGGCGCCAGGCGTGCGCAGTGTCCTCATTTTCTCTTTGGTGCTAAGGGGGCAAGTGCAAGCGCGGAGTACCGAGGCATCAGGCAAAGGTTTCCATATCGGTGCAACAAGACCAAGACCACCAGGACGGCAGGACAGAGGTCATCGTGGAGCCCAATACGGCGTCACTACCAACGCCTTTGACAGGTGAAGACCACCTTTAGTCAGGATAGCTTGTACTAGCTGTCCCCTTTCAAATTGGCTATTGTTGGATCCATTCCCGCTCAATATTTGGGAAGAGGACCAGGGCCTATATAAATAGGGCTAGCCACCACAGTAGAAGGGGACGAATTCAGTTCATCTTCACACCACACCAGCTCAAGAACACCTCTCCTCAGGAGGCTGTTCTTCCCTTGTACTATTCATCATCAGCCCAGGAGCCAATCCACCACGACCACATAGGAGAAGGGTATTACACCACAACGGTAGTCCAAACCTGTATAAATCTTGTGCCTCTTGTGTTGTGAGTTCATCGAGCTAAGCTTAGGCATCGCGGCGAAGCTAAGAGCGAGATTCGGTAGGGGGAAATCTTCATGTGCACCCCAGTGTTCGAACCTTAGGGGCTTTGCCAGAACCCGAAATCTGACATTTGGCGCGCCAGGTAGGGGTGCGCCGAAGTCTTCCTTCTGCTGATCCGCGTCCCATCGCTTCGTTGCATCCATGTCTGACGTCCGCCGAGCCCGCACTGAGCGCCGGGCCGCTCTCGCCGCTCGCGTCGCCCAGATGGCTCCTGTCGGCGGGCCTCCCCGTCGTTCTCTGTCGCCTGCCACCGACGCCGCCACCGGCCCGGCGGGAAACGAGCAACAAGCATCCTCGCTGCACCCCTTCGTGCGGCGGGACGGTCGCACCACCACTCCATCGCTGACCCCAGCCGGTTCGTCATCCCACGCTCGTCACGCCCCCACGGACGCGCAGGCCGTGCTGCTTATGGCACGTGAGCTCCTGCGTTACTGCCCCGTCGACGACCTCTACGAAGAATGGCTCGCTCGCATCACCGAGCTCGTCAGCGTCACAGGGGGCTCTCCCGCGCCATCCCTCTCGCTGTCTCGCCCTCGGCCAGGTATGGGCGACGTGGCTCATGGAGCGCTTCCACCACCTCTGCCCCAAGACGGCGCCCTGGCTCCATGGCGCGCGCCCCCTGGACGTGACCCACCGCGTCCGACGCCCGCGCGAGAAGAAAGAAGCTGTCAAGAAGTCCCTCGGCCTCAAGAAGGCGCCCCCTGCTCCCTGCACCAGTGCGACAAGACCGTGTGCTGCCTGTGGCAGTGGTGTGCGGGCACCATCAAGAGCAAGCTCCGCATCAGCAAAGGGCCCTGGTGACCACAACAGGTTGCCGCGCCTTCACCCCCAAGATGCACAGCGTCGCCTAGCCGGGCAAGTTCAAGCCGTACCTGCCTCCTCGCTACGACGGTACCCCCGACCCCACGGAGTTCTTGCAGCTCTACGAGCTGAGCATCGAGGTGGCCAACGGAGATGAGAAGGTCATGGCGAACTGGTTTCCCATGGCGCTCAAGGATGGTTCCCGCTCGTGGCTCCTGAACCTGCCTCCCGGCTCGATCTCCTCCTGGGACGAGATGTGCAGCCGCTTCATCACCAACTTCCAGGGCACTTGCAACCATCCCCCGGCCGCGGGTGACCTGCACTGCATCAAGCAACATCCTGGGGAGACCCTGCAGAAATACATCCAGCGCTTCAACAGCGTCCGCCTCAAGATCCCCAAGGTGACGGATGAGGCCATCATCTCGGCATTCTTTGATGGCGTCCGTGACGTCAAGATGAGGGAGGCGCTCGGACACCACTTGGAGGCGTGCTTCGCGGCACATTTCCCTCAGGAAGCCACAAGGCATGCAAAGCCCAACGTTCAGGAGTTCATTGCCAACACCACTCAGGAGCTTCAGGAAGCGAGGGCCGTGCGCGGCGACCGCCGCCTACCCGGCGGGCTGCCCATCCAGGCGAGGATGGTGGGCTGCGCATCTGCATCGACATCCCAGGGCTCAACCAAGCCGCATCTCAGGAGCGCTTCTGGCCTTCGTGCGTGGGACGCTGCTAGGGTCCGCCGCACAGCTACGTTCGCATGCCTTTCAGCCTGCCGAACGCGGCTGCCACCTACCAGCGTCACCTGCAGAGCATCCTGGCGGCTCAGAAGGCCAGGCACCATGCGGCCTAGCAGAGATGGAGACGGTCCTCAAGGAACCACCTGGACCCCCAGAGCCTCCTGAGGCTCAGGGCCCCTGTGGCTCGTGAGGGTCGGCCCCTTCACCGCGCATCTCCAGCTACTCAAACACCCCCTCTACAATTGAACCAGGTGACATCCCCCAAGTTCATTTCAGCTGGGAGCGCCCTCAGGGCTGCATTATTCCCAGGCCGCGTGGGTCCGTCCCTGCGGCATGTATCTCTTTTATGTTTTTAGCTTACCTTGCTGGGGGCGCCCCTCGGGCTGCATCATCCCCAAGCCGCTTGGGTCTGACCCAGTGGCATGTATCCATTCTACATTTACCTAAACTTATTTGCCTTTCATGCCTAATCTACCTGTGATTATCACCTGCTCGATTGCCACCTACCACGGGTCCCTCCCTCTCTCATGCAATTCGCTTGCGCGTTAAAAGGGGGGCTCCTAAGTATCGCGACTCAGGAGCTCTTACTGGCTCTCTAGCCCTCAGCCCCTGGCCTTGACCACGGCATCGCGACCTGGCATACCAGCGGCGGCTGAGCTCGCTCGAGGGATGGGACCTGAGGACGCAGAGCATTTGTACCTAACTGTCTCGCAGGAACACGCAGCTGTCAAAGATCCAAGACCAGGCGCAACCCGCCTTGAGGTAGGGCCTCGTGAGTCCCACGCTGGCTCATGAGTGCCCAGATACATCTCGTCTAGCCCTGCCGTGCAAGCCACATGTCAGGGCGGGGCTGTACATGCCCCGGGGGCTCTCCTCAAAGGGAGCCCCCCTCCCACGTACCAATGGAAGCACCATGCTCCGCGCTGGCTGACGACACTACCGAGGAGCGGCTATGCCCGTACACATACGGAGGCGCTATGCTCCGTGCTGGTGATAAACAACTGAGGAAGGTCCCATGGCCGTTTCAACCTCAGGGAGCCCAGAGCTCAGTGTCTGGCCTCATCACAACACCTCCCCTCAGGAGCGTCGCGCGAGGGGGCTGGGCACGGGGGTTGCGCCCGGGTCACGCCTGAGCGTACACCACCCAGCCAGGTCCTCTGGACCTGGTCGTCGCGCGCCCCTCCCCGAGCGGAGCCAAGGTATGAAGGTCGTTTGAACATCAAGGGGGACTCCTGAGCATCGCGACTCAGGAGCCTAACCGGTCACGTTGCCCCTCACTCCTTGGTCCCGTCCTGGTGATCCGGTCAGGGCCAATGGCGGTTGAGGTATGCGCGGGGGCGGGCTCTGCCAACGTAGAACACCATATCTACACCTATGTTCCCTCCCTATTTGTTGTTTGCGCGTCAAGGGGGACTCCTGAGCATCGCGACTCAGGAGCCTAACTGGTCATGTAGCCCCTCACTCCTTGGGCCAGTCCTGGCGATCCGGTCGGGGCCAACGGCAGTTGAGGTATGCGTGGGGTTGGGCCCTGCCGACGTAGAACGTAAAGCAAATAGGAAGGAAACCGCAAAATCTCGAAGCAAATATTACAAACCATAATTGTCTTCACAATACCAGATGCAAGTTTAAACGCCTCCACGAGGCATGGTGCATATTGCAGGAATTAAGCAGGAAAGAAGCCATCACCCTTGGACATCACCGTCGCCCACCAGGGACTCCACTCCCGTGGTGGCATCGCCTTCGCCTGTGCCACCACTCGGGGCCGCAGGGTCAGTAGCACTGCCTGCCACGAGCGCAGGAGCGAAGGCGCGGAACCTCCCCAGCAAGGCCTCCACCTGGCCCTTCACGGCTTCAGCAGCAGCGGCGTAGCACTCGCTGTCCACAGGCTCCAGCAGTTCGTCAAGATTGGCGTCAAGGTCCCGGAGGCGGAGGTGGCTGAAGATGCGCGTCAGCGCCGCGGAAGAAAGGATGCGAGCTTCTTCCTCTGCCATGAGGCCGACGCCGCTCACAACTTCCTCAAGCGCCTCAACCAAGTACGGAAGCAGCTGGGTGGGGCCGTCCTTGTTGGTAGCTAGCGGCTTCTCCAGGCCCTTCTCATAGAGTGCCTTCAGCGCCACACGAGACCTCACCTCGAGGAGTGCGAAGGCCGCGCGGTCCTCGGCTAGGACCTTCGCCTTCGCGTCGAGCTCGGCCTTCTCTGCCCTCACCTTCTGCTCCAGCTCTTCCAGCAGGCCGCGCTCGGTGGCCTGCGCCTCCGCCAACCGCACTAGCTCGGCATCGCGATCCCTGACGGCGTCCTCCCGAGCCTTCATCCTCTCATCCTTTGACCGGCGGTCACGAGCTTCTTTGGCACGCTTGTCGCACAAATCCTTCAGCTCAGCCTCCAGTGCCTTGCAGCGGTCCTGGGCGGCCGTGGCATCCTTCAACGCCACCTCGCGAGCGACCGCGGCTTGGGTGGCAGCCCGCTTCTCCTTCTCAGAGACTGCCGTGACCCGCCCCAGCGTCACTCGGACAAAGGCATCAGAGTGAAGCCAGCCGAAAACCAGCTCCAAACGCCTGGCCACCAGATGGGAGTCGGTGCCCTGGAGGTCTTCTCGCAGCTGGGCCATCTCGGAAAGGGCACGCTCCAAGACATTGGAGGAGGCAGAAGGACCCAAAACTAGCGGCACAGCAGAGGGAGGAGGCGGCAGCGTAGCCATGGCTAGAGAGACTGGGGGCTCCCGAGCCTTGGGTACCTCAGCAACAGCATCCGGCATAAGCATCTCCAAAGCCAGCAAGGCCATGGGGGCTGGCGCCCCATCAGGGTGCTCCTCCAGGCCTCGCGAGGATGACCGGGAAGGGGAGGTGCGAACGCTGTCGCCTCCCCTCCCCACGAACGAAGGAGCGGCCGCGGCAGATGAGTCGGCCCTAGATGGCGTCACCGCGTCCCCTTTCCTCTTCTTCGCCGCCGGCGGCGGCCTAGCCAATCGATGGTGAACGTCAAGGACCAACATCATAATCAAAAACAAGATGGAGCACGAACACTTACTAGTCTACCGCGGTGTAGTCCACCTTCCTCTTGCTGAGCTTGAAGCCCAAGAGCCTCGTGGCCCAGGCGCAGCTGCAAGAGGTCCAGGAGCAAAAGAAGGTGCAACAGAAGGGCTGGAGGCGGCTCCAGGCAGCGCCCGGGCAAAAGCAGCCTCTCGGGAGATCAGTGATGACCTGCTCTTCGTTGGAACCTTGGCCGGAGACCCCTTCAGGAGGCGGGGCTTGGCTCGCAAGGGCCCTCCTACCGCGAGTGGCTCTTTCGTCCCCAGGGGGGCATCGTCATCGTCATCGTCATTGTCATCGTCATCGTCATCGTCATTGTGCAGAGGAGGTCAGCCTTGCACAAGGGGAAGGTCTCCCCCGTCTGCTCGGGAGACGCCTCAGAGTCGTGCTCCTCGTCTTCTTCCTCTTCTTCTCCCTCACGGGAGTCTCCTGACGACACGTTCACCGGCGGCGTCTTCTCCGGGACCGCGGGAGGCGCCGGCGGCACTAGGCCACGCCCATCAAAGGTGGGCATAGCAGCCGCCACCTGCGCCCCATCCTTGCGAAGGAACAAGGGGACAATGGCACTCGGCGGATACTCCTGGTCGTCCCCGACCAAGAGGCAAAGAGCTGCAGCCGGCTCCTCACCAGTCAAAGCCACCGGATTCAGGCGAAGCTTGTCGTCTGCACCCTCAAGCATCCATAAGGGGCGCGAGCGCGCCTGAAGCGGAGCCACCCGCTGCATCAAGAACTCCCTCAGGAGCGTGGCCCCCGTCAGCTTCGCCGCCTTCGTGTTTCCCGGCTTCACATCGGCATTCATCCTCTCCAGCACCAATGTCGCATGATCGTCGGCGAGCTTCGCATGAGACCACCCTTCGTCAGGTTGGGGCATCTCTGTCGGCAGCGCCAACCGGGGGTGGACACACTTGGCATCCATCATGACCCACTTGCTCCGGAAGCCATCGGCCCTCTTCCCGGCCTTCAAGATTGCGTTGGCCTTGCCGTACGCGACGAAATTGGCGCACGCCGAGTTGTGGTCGCCGTTGGTTTGGAGGAGGAAGAAGTGGTGAAGCAGAGCCACGGACGGCATCACCCCAACATGCGCCTCGCAGTAGTAGGCGAAAATCGACAAGAGAAGAATGGAGTTGGGATGGAGGTGAAGGGCCTGCAACCTGTAATGGCGGAGGACGGTGTAGAAGAAGTCGGAGAAGGGAGGAACCAGGCCTGCGATGACGGTGTTCGTGAAGAAGGGATAGAAAGTGCTCCCCTGAGCCTCCGACACGGCGAAGCCAGCCCGAAGTTCGGTCTCCCCCTTTTCGTTGCTCTCCACCGCCGTCAGCAGGCGCGTGGCAGCGAGATTCTTCTCTGACACGGTGGGCGCGTCCAGGGCCGACGCATACCAAGCTGGCAGTGCATCAACCTTACCCTTGCGGGGCACCATCGCTCGCTGAAAAGGAAAGGAGCGAAGCGGGTCTGGAGATTTCGGAAGCAAGGACCAAGGAAGGGGATTTGGAGCAAGACGAAAGAGAGCAATGAAGGCAAGCCTTGCCCGCGCCAGCCTTTTGTCAGTCGAGCAGTTGCCGAGGCAGTGTGGGGAAGCGGGGACGCCCATGTCCAATCAGTCACCATGCGTCGATCAAGGCCGCAGGCTGTTGGGCCCGCGGCGCTCCCCACTTGCCCCTTGGCTTCGCTGCTAAGCCAAGTCCGAGCACGCCTTGGGCACGGAGGCTACTGTCGGCGTTCTAGGAACGGGGGTCCCCAGACTTGCCTGCCTGTGGCCCGCGGCGTGGCTCTGCCAGTGGCCCAGTACGACCCGTCTTCATCAACCAACACTCAAGACCCTCGCGATGGGCCAAGCCTCGTGGGGCGGACGACACAAGGCCTCCTCAGGAGCGGCCTCACCAGGGAGGCTCGCGAGGGCTGGAGAGATCAAGGCAAGGGGTACCTCGAGAGGTTCCCGTGACGCAAGCCATGACGACCGAGGCCAGGCGGGCGCCAGGGCACGCAGTGTCCTTGTTTCCTCTTTGGTGCTAAGGGGGAAAGCGTAGGCGTGGAGTACCGAGGCATCTGGCAAAGGTTTCCATATCGATGCAACAAGACCAAGACCAGCAGGATGGCAAGACGGAGGTCATCATGGAGCCCAAGATGACGTCACCATCAGCGCCTTTGACAGGCGAAGACCACCTTTAGTTAGGATAGCTTGTACTAGCTGTCCCCTTTCAAATTGGCCGTTGTTGGATCCCTTCCTGCTCAATATTTGGGAAGAGGACCAGTGCCTCTATAAATAGGGCTAGCCACCACAGTAGAAGGGGACGAGTTCAGTTCATCTTCACACCAGACCAGCTCAAGAACACCTCTCCTCGGGAGGCTGTTCTTCCCTTGTACTGTTCATCATCAGCCCAAGAGTGGCCCCAACCTGTATAAATCTTGTGTCTCTTGTGTTGTGAGTGTTCGAAATATGCCCTAGAGGCAATAATAAAGTGGTTATTATTATATTTCTTTATTCATGATAATTGTCTATTGTTCATGCTATAATCGTATTATCCGGAAATCGTAATACGTGTGTTAATACATAGACCACAACAAGTCCCTAGTAAGCCTCTAGTTGACTAGCTCGTCGATCAACAGATAGTCATGGTTTCCTGACTATGGACATTGGATGTCATTGATAACGGGATCACATCATTAGGAGAATGATGTGATGGACAAGACCCAATCCTAAGCATAGCACAAAGATCGTGTAGTTCGTTTCGCTAGAGCTTTTCCAAATGTCAAGTATCATTTCCTTAGACCATGAGATTGTGCAACTCCTGGATACCGTAGGAGTGCTTTGGGTGTGCCAAACGTCACAACATAACTCGGTGGCTATAAAGGTGCACTACGGGTATCTCCGAAAGTGTCTGTTGGGTTGGCGCGAATCTAGACTGGGATTTGTCACTCCATATGACGGAGAGGTATCTCTGGGCCCACTCGGTAATGTATCGTCATAATGAGCTCAATGTGACCAAGTGTCTGGTCACGGGATCATGCATTACGGTACAAGTAAAGTGACTTGCCGGTAACGAGACTGAACGAGGTATTGGGATACCGACGGTCGAGTCTCGGGCAAGTAACATACCAATTGACAAAGGGAATTGTATACGGGATTGATTGAATCCTTGATATCATGGTTCATCCGATGAGATCATCGAGGAGCATGTGGGATCCAACATGAGTATCCAGATCCCACTATTGGTTATTGACTAGAGAGGCGTCTCGGTCATGTCTGCATGTCTCCCGAACCTGTAGGGTCTACACACTTAAGGTTCGGTGACGCTAGGGTTGTAGAGATATGAATATGCAGTAACCCGAAAGTTGTTCAGAGTCCTGGATGAGATCTTGGACGTCACGAGGAGTTCCGGAATGGTCCGGAGGTGAAGAATTATATATAGGAAGTGCAGTTTCAGCCATCGGGAAAGTTTCGGGGGTCACCGGTATGGGGACCACCGGAAGGGTCCCGAGGGTCCACCGGGTGGGGCACCTATCCCGGAGGGTCCCGTGGGCTGAAGTGGGGAGGGGACCAGCCCCTAGTGGGCTGGTGCGCCCCCCTTTGTGCCCCTCCTGCGCCTAGGGTTGGAAACCCTAGGGTGGGGGGCGCCTCCACTTGCCTTGGGAGGCAAGCCTCCCCCCTTGCCGCTGCCCCCCTTGGAGATCCCATCTCTAGGGCCGGCGCCCCCCCTGGGGACCCTATATAAAGAGGGGGGAGGGAGGGCAGCCGCACCCTTGCACTTGGCGCCTCCCTTCCCCCTTGCTACACCTCTCCCTCCCGCAGACACTTGGCGAAGCCCTGCCCGGATCCCTGCTGCATCCACCACCACGCCGTCGTGCTGCTGGATGTTCATCAACCTCTCCTTCCCCCTTGCTGGATCAAGAAGGAGGAGATGTCACGCTGACCGTACGTGTGTTGAACGCAGAGGTGCCGTCCGTTCGGCGCTAGGATCTTCGGTGATTTGGATCACGACGAGTACGACTCCCTCAACCCCGTTCTCTTGAACGCTTCCGCTCGCGATCTACAAGGGTATGTAGATGCACTCCTCTCTCTCGTTGCTGGATGAACTCCTAGATTGATCTTGGTGAACGTAGGAAATTTTTCATTTTATGCAACGTTCTCCAACAGTGGCATCATGAGCTAGGTCTATGCGTAGTTCTCTTTGCACGAGTAGAACACAATTTGTTGTGGGCGTAGATGTTGTCAACTTTATTGCCACTACTAGTCTTATTTTGCTTCAGCGGTATTGTGGGATGAAGCGGCCCGGACCGACCTTACACGTACGCTTACGTGAGACAGGTTCCACCGACTGACATGCACTAGTTGCATAAGGTGGCTAGCGGGTGTCTGTCTCTCCCACTTTAGTTGGAGCGGATTCGATGAAAAGGGTCCTTATGAAGGGTAAATAGAAGTTGGCAAATCACATTGTGGCTTTAACGTAGGTAAGAAAACGTTCTTGCTAGATCACCTATAGAAGCCACGTAAAAACTTGCAACAACAATTAGAGGACGTCTAACTTGTTTTTGCAGCAAGTGTTTTGTGATGTGATATGGCCAAAGGATGTGATGAATGATATATGTGATGTATGAGATGATCATGTTCTTGTAATAGGAATCACGACTTGCATGTCGATGAGTATGACAACCGGCAGGAGCCATAGGAGTTGTCTTTATTTTTGTATGACCTGCGTGTCATTGAAGAACGCCATGTAAATTACTTTACTTTATTGCTAAACACGTTAGCCATAGAAGTAGAAGTAGTCGTTGGCGTGACAACTTAATGAAGACACGATGATGGAGATCATGGTGTCATGCCGGTGACGAAGATGATCTTGGCGCCCCGAAGATGGAGATCAAAGGAGCAATATGATATTGGCCATATCATGTCACTATTTGATTGCATGTGATGTTTATCATGTTTTTCATCTTGTTTACTTAGAACGACGGTAGTAAATAAGATGATCCCTCATAATAATTTCAAGAAAAGTGTTCCCCCTAACTATGCACCGTTGTGAAGGTTCGTTGTTTCGAAGCACCACGTGATGATCGGGTGTGATAGATACTAACGTTCGAATACAATGGGTGTAAGCCAGATTTACACACACAATACACTTACGTTGACTTGACGAGCCTAGCATGTACAGACATGGCCTCAGAACATGGAAGACCGAAAGGTCGAACATGAGTCGTATAGAATATACGATCAACATGAAGATGTTCACCAATGATGACTAGTCCGTCTCACGTGACGATCGGACACGGCCTAGTTGACTCGGATCATGGATCACTTAGATGACTAGAGGGATGTCTATCTGAGTGGGAGTTCATTATTTGATTAGATGAACTTAATTATCATGAACTTAGTCTAAAATCATTGCGATATGTCTTGTAGATCAAATGGCCCACGCTAATGTTGCCCTCAACTTCAACGCGTTCCTAGAGAAAACCAAACTGAAAGACGATGGCAGCAACTATACGGACTGGGTCCGGAACTTGAGGATCATCCTCATAGCTGCCAAGAAAGCATATGTCCTAGATGCACCGCTAGGTGAAGCACCCATTTTCCCAGCAACTCAAGACGTTATGAACGCTTGGCAGTCGCATAGTGATGATTACTCCCTGGTTCAGTGCGGCATGCTTTACAGCTTAGAACCAGGGCTCCAAAAGCGTTTTGAGCAGCACGGAGCATATGAGATGTTCCAAGAGCTGAAAATGGTTTTCCAAGCTCACGCCCGGGTCGAGAGATATGAAGTCTCTGACAAGTTCTACAGTTGTAAGATGGAGGAGAATGGTTCTGTCAGCGAGCACATACTCAAAATGTCTGGGTTGCACAACTGCTTATCTCAACTGGGAGTTAATCTCCCGGATGACGCGGTGGTCGACAGAATCCTCTAGTCGCTCCCACCAAGCTACAAGAGCATTGTGATGAACTTCAATATGCAGGGGATGGAAAAGACCATTCCTGGGGTATATTCAATGCTGAAATCCAGTAGCTTAACTTGTTTAAGTACTGCCAGTTAGTAGTACTGATATTAAATGATGCCTGAAATGATGTATTATGTATCTTTAGAATGATCTGTTTCACATGATAAATGATGCCTAAAATGAATTCTTGTGTAAGTGAAGGCTTGCTATGTTATTGCAGCCAGCTGTTTTCTGTTTCCTCATTTGGATTACTCAGCTATTTAATTTATTATTACTTGGGAATAGTACTGTGAGAAAAAAATGATTATCTGCGTTGCATTGTTAAATGTTGTACTAGGAATCTTAGTCACCTGACTTGCATTGCACTGTTAGTTAGGTTGGTGGATACTCAATGCTTTGTAGTGGCACAAAGCTCCATCAGAAAAAGAATCAAAGATAGCACCTCCCATGCTTGGCAGTAGCAGAAGTGACATGGAGCAGTGTAGTGGCATGGCCATTGACCTATGGCTAGCATCTAGACAGCACACACATATATACAGAGGCACATTGTGGTGCTGCTTTGTTTCTGTGATCACATTGTGGTGCCTGGCACATTTGCCCCATCATTTCGTTACCCCTTTCTCCTGAAATGTTGATTAATTTCTGTTTCGGTTGAGAATGGGGCACTCCTAGGTCAAGAAAATTAGCAAAGGTCATGCCCAATTTTCTTGACCTAGAAGGTGCCCGATTCTCAACCGAAACAAAAATTAATCAGCATGTATCTTGACATCAACCAACTTTCTGCACACATCCCTCGACAACTAGGTTATCTTGAGAACTTAGAGGAGTTGTGGCTTTGCTACAACACAATAACAGGTTCCATCCCAAACTGCCTAGGACTTGGACCTTAGCAACAACACACTAACAGGTTCCATCCCAAAACACCTAGGTAATATCACAAACATCTCTCAATTGTTCCTTGACAATAGCCCCAGTTGTGTATTCCCAGAGTACTGTAGTCACTAGCTTAACTTGTTTAAGTACTGCTAATTAGTTGTACTGATATTAAATGATGCCTGAAATGATGTATCATGTATCTCTTAGCATGATCTGTTTCAGATAATAAATGATGCTTGAAATGAATTCTTGTGTAATTGAAGGCTTGCTATGTTGTTGCAGCCAGCTATTTTCTGTTTCCTCATTTGGATTACTCAGTTATTTAGTTTATTATTACTTGGGAAAAGTACTGTGAGAAAAAAATGATTATCTGCATTGCATTGTTAAATGTTGTACATGGGCACAATGCCTTTCATCCATCATTTACACTGTGAATCCAATACCAGTTGCCCATGCTGATTATTTCACTTCAAACAGGCCACCTAGTGGCACAAAGCTCCATCAGAAACAGAATCAAAGCAGTGTAGTGGCATGGCCATTGACCTGTGGCTGGCATCTAGACACCACACACATACATACAGAGGCACATTGACTATTACTATGGCAAGTACTGTGTCAAGTACTCCATGTGTTTTTGTTGGCAGTTTATCATGAAATTGCAGGTACCCCGAGAGGCCCTTGAGTTTGCCGAAATGTCGATTAACTTCCGTTCCGGCAAATTCGGGTACTCCATATGTCCTATTTTCAGCAAAGGTCATGTTGAAATTTTCCGTGAATTTTAGCATGACTTTGCTAAAAATAGGACATATGGGGTACTTGCGACTAATGCATGGGCCAGGGTATCTTAGTACTTAGTTAAGTAGGATCAACTGCCCCACCATTCTTGCTGCATTAAACCATAGGTGGCAATAGAGCCAAGTGATTAGGCCCAACTTAGAATTCTCCTTAGCATCGATAAACCCTAGATGATAAACCCAACATAGGTGGCAATAGAGCCAAGTGATTAGGCCCAACCTAGGGTGCCTCGGCTTAGGCTTTTAGGGTGCCTCGGCGTCGACAAACCCTAAATGATAAAAGCTTAGCTTTTAGGATGCCTCGGTGTCGACAAACCCTAAATGATGAGACCATGATCTTGTTCCTTGACAATAACCAACTTTTTGACCAAACTTTTTTCCTATTTAGAGCAAAACATGGCCCACAACAATGAGGCCGGTGGTTCAGGCGGCAAGCAATTCTGGGAGCTGTCCCAGGAGATGGAGGAACAACCTCACCGCTATGAGGACGCCGCGGAAGACACCGATCCTGATTACACAACCCCTAGTGGCGTCGGGGATGACACCACTGATGGTGTCGCCGAGGATGCCACCACTGATGATGGCGGCGCACACACAGATGGCAGCCAACCGAAGAAGCAAAGGAAGGACCGGCGCCCGAATGCGCTCCGCACCATCAAGGAGGAATTCACTCAAGTGGACTCCGACGGGAATCCAACGGAGCCCAAACATATAGTCAAGGGGTACGCGCTTCAGCTCGGGTGCATTCTCCGGAGCACCATCTCGATCAACACCGATAAACTTAGGAATAAGGACCACGGGAATTTGCGCAACCTCCTCTTCACGAAGCTGCACGAACGATACAAGTTCCCCGCCGGATTTGAAAACACACGCCTCTCAGGGAATAAAGTGAACAATGCCGCCCTCACGAAGATGAGCACGGCCCTGTCTACTTGGAGAAGCGCGGTGAAGAGAATGATTGATAAAGGTGATACTTATGAGAAGATCAAGGCGAAATATCCTTTGATGAGCGAAGATGAGTACAAGGAGTTCAAGATCAAGTGCGAGAGCAGCGCAACCTCCGAATCAAGTCAGTGGGGGAAAGAAATGCGGGAGTTGAACTTAGGGGAAACAAACTCGGTCCCGGCGGTTACAGAGTGGCGGAGCCTATATGGGACAAGGAGGACGCAGAGCGTGCCGAGCAAGGCCTACCGCCCCACTTCAAGAAATACAGCGGTAACAAGCAGACCAGGAACTATGTCAGGGCCCGGTACAAGGAGGACCCGATAACAAAGGAGCTTACTACGGATCCGAAGACCAGGGCGCTTGAGCTTGTTCTGGTAAGGAATACACCCCCGCGTAATTAGCTCCATATGGTTGCACTCTAATTAATCCCCAATATTTCTAAATGGTTCACGTTCCTTTCGCAGGACACTGAAAGCAGTAGCGCGGGGTCGTCTCAGAGCTCCCGTTTCAACACCCCTTTAAATAGGGCGTTGAACATAATGAAAAGCAAGGATAAGCTCACTAAGCCGACGTCAGCTGGTCGTGTGGCCGACAAAGGCTTGTCCACAAAATGGGGGTCATACTATACCGCTGGTGTGCGGAAGGAGAAAAAGGCCAGCTCGGAAAGCCAGACGCGCGAGGTTGAAGCACTCAAGGCACAAGTGGCGCGGATTCCGGAGCTTGTCCAAGAGCAAGTGGAACAACAACTGGGAACGAAGCTCAACGCCATGGTGCCTACGTTGATTCATGGGCTGACGACGTGGATTGCGGGCGGCCAACAGGGGCCTCCCCCGGTTCCCAGCTTCACGGCCAGCAACTCGCACAGCGCGCAGGCGGCGCCATTGGTGTCTTCGGCGGCGGCGCCAATTGTGTCTCCGGCGGAGGCGGTATTCGTGTCTCCGGCGCCGGCACGGCATTGGAGCTTAATGCACCCGGGTGTACGCCGGCCGGCACCTCGCCAGCAAGCGCCCCCTCCGTCAGTTGCACGCCCGCCGTTGGCGGTGCCTCGACATTATCCGAGCTCGACGGCATCACGGTAACTAAGCCTCTCGGCCGATGACTTCATCTCATTGCCTTTGACTGGGCATCCCTGACGCCCTGTACATGTTTTCGCACGGCACCGCCGATGTTCCTTGCACTCTTCTGCACTTCGTGGGCGCCAAGTTGGTCGATGTCGCCAAGGGCAGAATCGTTCAACCGGGCAACCCCATGTTCCACGATAATCCGATGCCACCCACAATGTATAGGGTTGCAGTGGTTCGGGTGCTGCCAGGCTGCGACAAGCTGTTACCTCCGGTTCGACCCGCTGGGGCCGACGAAGAAGATGAGATGACCCTCAGCGCCTGCATAAACTGGCCCCTGCTTTGGCCGAAGAGCCAGATTCGTTTGGGGGCAGGGGACACGACCCCACAGACAAGACTGCCAGTCGTGCCGGTGCCAAGCCATGGCAAGAACTCCGCAACGCTACCGGACCTGCCGAACATCCCTATGTCAGACATCCCTATGACACAGGATCCGGACAGCCCTATGGCACAGGATCCGGACGACAACGACAACGACGACGGTACATTTACCAAAGTCGATAAGTACTTTGCCGAACATGGGTACGCTGACGAGTTCTGCGGGCCTCTTTCTCAAGAACCCAACCAAGACGACCGCAATCTAGCTGGTACGACGGAGAAATCCAATTGCAATAGGCGTCGTCTGGCGTTCAGTTCTCAGGAGATGCCTCCAGCTCCCTCCTTCACCGAGCCTCAGATAGCTGAGGTGCGAAATATTATCAGCCCCAACACGCTCAAGAAGGCGGTCTGTGAGCAGAACTCGGTCCCATTACAGGAGATCAAGAAGAAAGGACGGAAACGAAAGACTAACAAGGGCGCCGGTGCGAGCCAGCCGGCACCGAGTTCGATCCGTGCTCGGGACGGGCCACCTTCACCTAAGGATATCTCGAGGAGGGTGCATGTGGCGGGTAGGGCGATGCTACCGCCAAATATGCTGAATGCTGCAACCGGTGCTATACGGAGTCTGCACGACAGTGTTCTTTCTTTGGAGAAGCGGCGTCTCAGAGAGAAGGATGTGGCATAGCCGGTTTTCGTGGCCAAGGTGCCAGAGGGCAAGGGCTTTGTGGATGGCGACATCGGGGGTACGATCGTCCTGCGGTTTGATGACATCTTTGCTATGTTTAACCTTCATCCCCTGCACTACACCTTTGTTCGGCTGTTTTCACTGAGTATGGAGATGCGGATCATTAGAGACAAGACCCCGGACATCGTGATAGTCGACCCCTTCTACATGCGTGCCAAGCACTTGAGCAGCGCTGGGGACCGCCAAGTTGCGAGTTCACACCTCGAAGGCGTCATTCTGGCAAACCCAGATAAGGATAACTTCCTTGTGGCTTACTTTCCCGAGTAAGTCATCCCTTAACCGCCCCGTAACATATGATTTCTTAGATTTCGATTGTTCTTTTTTTTTCTAACATTCCGTGTTCTGTGCAGTGACACACATTGCACACTCATCCTCTTAAGGCCGAAATATTCCATAGCCACGTATTTCGACCCGAACCGTAACTCCAAGATAGACTACACAAATGTCAAGAAAGTTCTTGATGATGTTCTCCCCGGCTACGCCAAATCTGGAGGCACCTTCACCAGGACTGTTCGTAAGTACGGCAAGCACATGTTCTCACACAATATGAAGTTCTGCTGCGTCAAGCAGCCGCCTGGCGGTCAGAAGGATGCCTACTACGCCCTCCATCACATGCGGGCGATCGTAAGGGACCATCATCAACTTCTGCTACCAGATAATCTCAAAGATTGGGCCGCGAACTTGTCGGCAATCCAGGACGCGGACCTCAGACAAGAATTCTTTCGCATCCAGTCGGACTTTGCGGACATCATCCATCAAGATGTCCTTCATACGTCGGGGCAGTTCTTCCTCAAATATCAACCGTCCAACAATGAGATAGATGGAATGCTACAAATGCAGGGTGACAACGACCGCGATTTCATGACCATCACGACAGACGGTGGCTTCATCCACGCTCCTGTCCGATGAGTCGAGTCGAAAGTAGTGATGTGTAGTTCTGAAACATTGATTGGCTCATGTTGTAATTAAACTTTAATGAATTCGTATGTCTCTTTGGTTTGGACAGTCGTTCAACTTAGATGTAATCGATGCTATTTATTAGTAGGACCATGAATCGTGCTATTAATGTCTTGCTTTTCTCTTCCAATCCTTTTGTTGCATACTTACATATTGCTTATGTATTGTCTGTTGTTTGGCTTGTGCATAGAGATGCCGTCGTATGTCGTGTACAAGGGTAAGGTTCCCGGAGTCTACGACGACTGGGAGGAGTGTCGGAGACAGGTTCACTGTTTCAGCGGTAATAGTTACAAAGGGTACACTGACCAAGTCATGTACCTAGGGTAGGGTCACGGACCTGTCCAAAGTACCCTCCCCAAGGACATCTTCAGAAGAAGCTGCCTTCCAGTCGACCAAGAGAGAGTCCACTCGACAGACTCGAAGGCACTCGATCGTGAAGACCCACTCGACCACCAGGAGATCAAGAGTCACTCTGTATCCAAACGGTCTGTAATTAAATAGTCTTTATGGCCATGATGACACTTAATGTAGGACGTTACCAGTAACGCCAATCCTTTATGTACTTTAAACCCTGCATAACTGAGGGCCGGAGGGGTCTGGCAGACACTATATAAGCCACCCCCCTCCTCAGTGTAACGGGTTCGCACCCCTGTAACTCATACGCATATAATCCAGTCAACCGCCTCCGGGCTCCGAGACGTAGGGCTGTTACTTCCTCAGCGAAGGGCCTGAACTTGTAAATCCCTTGTGTACACAACTACTCCATAGCTAGGATCTTGCCTCTCCATACTTACCCCCCATTCTACTATCAGTCTTAGAACCACGACAGTTGGCGCCCACCGTGGGGCGGTGTCTTAGCGATTTTTGGAGAAGTTGCAATTGTTCCGATTGCCTTCATCATGGTTTCTGGTGGAGTTCTGGTCGAGGGCCGCGAGATCCGTCTCGGGACGCTCACCTTCATAGCCGACGACTCCGCTTGGCTCCAGGAGGCTCCACTCGACATTGACGCGCTCCCCGTCCGCAGTGCGACGCATTTTCGGGCGTGTGTCTGCGGCGTCCTGCTGCGGCAACCATCGACTCCGTACCGGTCGACTCCTGCATCGTCCTCCCTCCCTGTCTCCCGCCAGCGCAAGCGCTCTGGTCGGTCGAGGCTTCAGCGGTGGGTTAGACACGTAGTGGCTCGCCAATCGGCCACCACCCAAGTCGCGGCAATCGAGCCCGACGAATCTCTCTACGGCTTGTTCGATCTGTCGACTGGCTCCATAGAGACTGCATCCAAGTGCGACAGCAGTGATCCGGTGGCGGAGGTTCTGATTGTCAATGGGCCTTGTAGTCCTCCCAGCTTCCCTCGCACCGACGGGATGGACGGGGGAGGCGACCCCGCTCAGGCCCATGAAGAATATCAACCCGAGCCGCTCACTTCTGTGCAGAGGGAAGATCTTCGTCGCCCGAACATGGATGCCCTGCACACTCCCATCGCAGGAGAAACTCCCGAGGCTCGCGCCTTGGAGGAGGCACATTTGGCCAACTTGACTGAACGCACTCGACTGGAGAACCTCCAGCGAGCGCTCGATGAACGCGCGCGGCAACGAGTACCAGACTCCAGCCGACGTCAACTCTTTCCGCAACCAACTCAGGTATATCGAATCCCGATTCAGAATCTAGCAGCTGCAGCCCGTATAGCAGAGTCGATTCAGCCCTCTCAGTCGGAGGCTGGCAGAGGCTTGATGCAGATCAGGGATTTGCTCCGAGCAGCAGGAGATCAAAATTCAGCTGTGTCACAGTCACGCAACAGGATTCACAGTCGATCCGTCGCTGCGAATACAGTTCAATCGGCTCATAGCCCAAGATCGCCTCCGCGGCGTGAGGGAGGCGAAGGTCGACGTGACCAATATGGTGACCGATTCGATCGTGATGATCGGTGTCAAGTGCCCACTCCTCCCCCAAGGGGTGGGTCTTACGCTCATCGGCAGCAAGATGACAGGCGCCAGCTCAGTGTTGGGCGAAGAGCTCCGGTCGACCCCAGGGAACCAGGCTTTGACGCGAGATCCATCATCGTGGAAGGTTTGGTCGATCGGAACAGAGCTCATCGAGGTGGACATGACAGAGATGCGCCCACTAGCAGTCGAGTCCATGTTTCAGGTCCAGAATGTTTTAGCAGAGCCATCAGAGCCGCAGTGATACCCCCCAACTTCAGGTTGGCGACTGGGGTAAGTAAGTTCACCGGTGAGTCCAAGCCTGAAACCTGGCTTGAAGACTACCGAGTGGCGGTACAGATTAGCGGCGGAAATGATGAGGTGGCTATGAAGCATTTACCACTCATGTTGGAGGGTTCGGCCAGGGCGTGGTTGAATCAGTTAGCTCCTAGCAGCATTTACACTTGGGAAGATCTTTCCCGAGTGTTTGTCAGGACATTCGAGGGAACTTGCAAGCGACCAACCGGATTAACAGAACTGCAAGTATGCGTGCAAAAGTCGAATGAAACCCTGAGAGATTATATCCAGAGATGGATCACTTTGCATCATACCGTGGAGAATGTGTCTGATCATCAAGCGGTCTGTGCCTTCAAGGATGGTGTCAAGAATAGAGAGTTAAGTCTGAAGTTTGGTCGAACCGGGGATATGACCCTGAGTCGAATGATGGAGATTTCCACCAAATATGCCAATGGTGAAGAAGAAGACAGACTCCGGAGTGGCAAGTACAAGCCGAGTAAGTCGGAGAAAGGAAACTCCAGTCGGAAGCAGAAGCGGAAAGCCGAGCCAGCTGCTCCTGGAGAGGCTCTGGCCATGACTCAGGGCAAATTCAAAGGGAAGCCCAAAGGATCTTGGAACCCCAAGAAGGTGAAAGATAAGGAAGGAAATGACGTGATGGATCTGCCGTGTCACATCCACACGAAGAAAGATGAAGAGGGTAACTTCATCTACCCGAAACATACCACTCGCCAGTGCCGGCTCTTAATCCAGCAGTTTCAAGGAAAACAACCCAAGGACAAGGAAAAGGAGTCGGACAAGGCTGAGGACAAGGAGGACAGTGATGGAGGATATCCTCATGTCAATTCCACCCTAATGATTTTTGCTGATGTAGAGAGAAAAAGTCGATTGAAAGTTATCAACCGTGAGGTAAATATGGTCGCCCCGGTGACACCAAGTTATCTGAGATGGTCTCAAACTCCCATTACGTTCGACCAGTCTGATCATCCGACTCATATAGCCACCCCTGGGAGGAAAGCTTTGGTGGTCGACCCGGTCGTCGAAGGCACTCGACTAACGAAGGTGCTGATGGATGGTGGTAGTGGACTGAATATATTGTATGCGGAGACGCTAAAGGGAATGGGCATTCCGATGTCCAGACTCAGCGCCAGCAACATGAGTTTTCATGGAGTTATACCTGGAAAGAAGGCTGAGTCACTCGGCCAAATAGCTCTAGACGTGGTGTTCGGTGACTCGAAGCATTTCCGCAAGGAGAAGATGACATTTGAAGTCGTGGATTTTTAGAGCGCTTACCACGCTATTTTGGGGAGACCAGCTTATGCACGGTTCATGGCTCGACCATGTTACGTGTACCTCAAATTGAAGATGCCCAGCCCCAAAGGCGTGATCACTATCACTGGCAACCAGAAGAAGGCGGAAGAGTGTTTTCAGAAAGGCTCGAAGATCGCGGATGCCCAGATAACAGTGGTAGAGCTGGAGGGAT
This sequence comes from Triticum timopheevii, assembly GCA_963921465.1. NCBI lineage: Eukaryota > Viridiplantae > Streptophyta > Magnoliopsida > Poales > Poaceae > Triticum > Triticum timopheevii. The sequence goes on from OY997266.1 coordinate 568,897,293, forward strand.
ACAAGAAAAATGCAGATCCGAGTGATTTGTTGCGGGCCAAGAAGCCCGCCACAGAGTCAGCGTTCCAGTCGTCTGGTGAGACGAAGCCCGTTCATATTCACCCGACCGACCCAAGCGCAGCTCCGACCCATATTTCCACAACACTCGACTCTAAATAGGAAGAAGCGCTCATCCAGTTCCTCCGTGAGAACTGGGACATCTTTGCATGGAAGCCTGCCGACATGCCGGGTGTTCCCAGGGGGTTGGCTGAGCACCGCCTAAGAGTTGACTCAAAAGCAAAACCTGTCAAAGAACATCTTCGACGGTCTGCCGTTCAGAAGAGAAAAGCCATTGGCGAGGAGGTGGCTCGACTCCTGGCAGCAGAGTTTATCCGAGAGATATACCACTCCGAGTGGCTCGCCAATGTCGTCATGGTCCCCAAGAAGGACAAGTCACTTCGCATGTGCATCGATTTCAAGCATATCAATCGGGCCTGCTCGAAAGATCATTTTCCTCTCCCTCGCATCGACCAAATTGTCGACTCGACTACGGGATGCGAGAGATTGTCTTTCTTAGACGCCTATTCCGGGTACCATCAGATCCGTCTGTATGGGCCCAACGAGATCAAAACAGCTTTCGTCACTCCATTCGGGTGCTTCTGCTATGTCACCATGCCATTCGGTCTTAAGAATGTCGGAGCCACATTCATGAGGATGATTCAAAAGTGTTTACTCACTCAAATCAGTCGGAATGTGGAAGCGTACATGGATGATATCGTAGTCAAGTCACGAAAGGGTTCTGACCTGTTGACTGACCTTGCTGAAACATTTGCCAATCTCCGGAGGTATGATATCAAGCTTAATCCATCAAAGTGCACATTCGGAGTTCCTGGTGGAAAGTTACTCGGTTTTCTCGTTTCTGAATGAGGAATCGACGCTAACCCAGAAAAAGTTGGCACCATACTCCGGATGAAACGCCCTGTGCGTGTGCATGATGTCCAGAAGCTTACTGGATGCTTGGCCGCGTTAAGTCGATTCATCTCTCGCCTCGGTGAAAAGGCATTGCCTCTTTACCGACTGATGAAGAAGGCATACAAGTTCGAGTGGACTCCAGAAGCTGATGCATCGTTTGCCGAGCTAAAAGCTCTGCTCTCCACCCAGCCGGTGCTTGCTGCTCCAATCAGCAAAGAGCCTCGGTTGCTTTACATTGCAGCCACAGGACAAGTCATCAGTACAGTACTTACGGTCGAGCGGGAAGAAGAAGGGAAAGCCTTCAAAGTTCAGCACCCAGTGTATTATCTCTCTGAAGTTTTGACTCCACTGAAGCAAAGATATCCTCATTATCAGAAGCTTGTGTATGGGATCTACATGACCAGGAAGAAGGTTGCTCATTATTTCTCTGATCATTCCATTACAGTCGTCAGCGACGCCCCACTGTCAGAGATTCTGCATAACAGAGATGCAACTGGTTGAGTGGCTAAATGGGCGATTGAACTCCTTCCCCTTGATATCAAGTTTGAGGCAAAGAAAGCCATTAAGTCCCAGGCGATAGCAGGTTTCCTTGCCGAGTGGATTGAACAACAGCAGCCGACTCAAGTTCACTCGGAGCATTGGACCATGTTCTTTGATGGCTCTAAGATGTTAAATGGTTCCGGTGCTGGGGTAGTTTTGGTTTCCCCCCGAGGAGATAAGCTCAGATATGTGCTCCAGATCCACTTTGATTCCTCCAATAATGAAGCAGAATATGAAGCACTTTCGTATGGGTTGCGCATGGCCATTTCACTCGGCGTCCGTCGCCTTATGGTTTATGGTGACTCAGATCTGGTGGTCAATCAGGTGATGAAGGAGTGGGACGTTAGAAGCCCAGCCATGACTGGATACTGCAATGCAGTGAGGAAGCTTGAAAAGAAATTCGAAGGGTTAGAGCTCCACCATATACCCCGACTGAAGAATCAAGCGGTTGATGATTTGGCAAAGATAGGTTCCAAGAGAGAAGCCATTCCCAGTGATGTGTTCTTGGAGCATATCCATACTCCATCAGTCATAGAAGATCCTTTTACCGAAGAAGCTCCGCAGCCCAAGAGTATCACAGATCTGACTGAGGTTGAAGTTCCAGCAGTGGTCGACCTGATCATGGAAGCATTGGTGATCACTCCCGATTGGACAGTACCATATATCGCGTATATCTTAAGGAAAGAGCTCCCGGAGGACGAAGAAGAGGCTCGACAGATCATCTGCCGATCTAAGGCCTTTACTGTGATAAAGGGACAGTTGTATAGAGAAAGCACGACTGGAGTCGGTCAGAAATGCATAACGCCAGAAGAAGGTCAGATAATCCTTGACGATATCCACTCGGGGACCTGTGGCCATCATGCGTCCTCTCGGACCATCATGGCCAAAGCATACCGAGCCGGATTTTACTGGCCAAGAGCGAATGAAATGGCAAAGGAGATAGTTGACAAGTGCGAAGGATGTCAATTTTACTCCAATATGTCACACAAGCCCGCCTCAGCTTTAAATACCATACCACTCGTCTGGCCCTTCGCAGTATGGGGGTTGGATATGGTTGGACCTTTGAGAACAGGCAGAAGCGGTTTCACCCATGTGCTGGTAGCAGTCGACAAGTTCACCAAGTGGATTGAGGCTAAACCCATCAAGAACCTTGATGCCGGCATTGCGGTCAGCTTCATCAAAGAGTTGATATTCAGATATGGAGTCCCGCACAACATCATCACTGACAACGGGTCAAACTTCGATTCCGAGGAGTTCAGAGCGTTCTGCACATCTCAAGGCACACGAGTCGACTATGCTTCAGTCGCCCATCCTCAGTCGAATGGACAAGCAGAGCGGGCCAATGGTTTGATTCTCAAAGGTTTGAAGCCCCGACTGATGCGTGATCTCAAGCATGCGGCTGGAGCGTGGGTCGACGAACTTCCCTCGGTGCTTTGGGGGTTAAGGACCACGCCTAACCGGTCGACTGGGAGAACTCCGTTCTTCTTGGTCTACAGAGCTGAAGTGGTCTTGCCGAGTGACCTGCTTCACAACGCCCCTCGAGTCGAGCTCTAGACCGAAGCTGAAGCAGAACAAGCACGGCAGGATGCAGTCGACCTTCTAGAGGAAAAAAGGGAGATGGCTCTGATCCGATCGACCATTTACCAGCAAGACTTGCATCGCTTCCATGCCAAAAACGTGAAGAGTCGAGCCTTTCAGGAAGGAGATTTGGTTCTCCGAGTGGATCAGCAGAAACCACACAAGCTCGCTCCTTCTTGGGAAGGTCCCTTCATCGTCACCAAGGTTCTCCACAACGGAGCGTACCGTCTTTACAACGTCGAGCACAAGATCGATGAGCCCCGAGCTTGGAACGCGGAGCTACTCCGCCCCTTTTACACTTAAGTAGCCGCTCGGAAATGTAATAAAAGCACTTCTGTAGTTCATTTTTCAAAAGACAATAGTGTTATAATTTTCCCAGTGATTGTTGTCACTTTTGTTTGTTCAATAAAATTTCCCCCAGTGGGTGGCTTAGCTGCAAATCCGTTTCGCCTAAGTTTGTAAAAAAAATCCTTGCCGAGTGGTGAGCCAGCCTCCCACTCGGGGGCTTAGCTGCGAATCCGTTTCGCCTAAGTACTTTAAAATCCTGCCGAGTGGTGAGCCAGCCTCCCACTCGGAGGCTTAGCTGCAGTCCAAGTACTCGCCTAAGTTTTAATAAAATCCTACCGAGTGGTGAGCCAGCCTCCCACTCGGAGGCTTAGCTGCAGTCCAAGTACTCGCCTAAGTTTTAATAAAATCCTACCGAGTGGTGAGCTAGCCTCCCACTCGGAGGCTTAGCTGCAGTCCAAGTACTCGCCTAAGTTTTAATAAAATCCTACCGAGTGGTGAGCCAGCCTCCCACTCGGAGGCTTAGCTGCAGTCCAAGTACTCGCCTAAGTTTCAATAAAATCCTACCGAGTGGTGAGCCGGCCTCCCACTTGGGGGCCTAGCTACAGCAAAACGCTCGCCTAAGTACAAGTATAACGTGCGCTCTGCAAGGTTGACGAGGTGTAGGTCGACTGCTACCCCCCTCTTCCGAGCTACGCCACAAGTATAACATGCGCTCTGCAAGGTTGATGAGGTGCAGGTCGGCTGCTACCCTCCTCTTCCGAGCTACGCCACAAGTATAACATGCGCTCCGCAAGGAAGACGAGGTGCAGGTCAATTGCTATCCTCTTCTTCCGAGCTACGCCACAAGTATAATGTGCTCTCTACAAGGAGGACGAGGCACAGGTCGACCGTTACTTCTCCTTCCGAGCTACGCCACAAGTATAATGAGCATGCTCCACAAGGAAGACGAGGTACAGGTCGATTGATGCCCTCTTCTTCAGAGGCACGCCACAAAAATCCTACCGAGTGGAGAGCAGACCTCCCACTCGGAGGCTTAGCAGCGGCCCAGTGCTCGCCTAAGTTTTTGAAAATCCTACCGAGTGGAGAGCAGACCTCCCACTCGGGGGCTTAGCTGCAGCCTAGTGCTCGCCTAAGTTTTTGAAAATCCTACCGAGTGGAGAGCAGACCTCCCACTCGGGGGCTTAGCTGCAGCCCAGTGCTCGCCTAAGTTTTTGAAAATCCTACCGAGTGGAGAGCAGACCTCCCACTCGGGGGCTTAGCTGCAGCCCAGTGCTCACCTAAGTTGTTGAAGATCCTACCGAGTGGAGAGCAGACCTCCCACTCGGGGGCTTAGCTGCAGCCCAGTGCTCGCCTAAGTTATTGAAAATCCTACCGAGTGGAGAGCAGACCTCCCACTCGGGGGCTTAGCTGCAGCCCAGTGCTCGCCTAAGTTTTTGAAAATCCTACCAAGTGAGGAGCAGACCTTCCACTCGCAGGCTTAGCTGCAGCCCAATGCTCGCCTAAGTGTGTTGAGGAACAAGTCGATCGCAATAAGCGCTTCGCCCTAGCCTACAAAAGACACCTCAAATCAAATGCAACGTATTCAACGTCAAATCCAAGTTCAGATAACACCTTACGGAACCGAAAGTGCTCAGGCACTAAGACCGTTAAGGTTTATCGGTTACAAAAATCACTCGGCATACCGAGGCAAATTTAAAGTATCAAGCACAGAAGTTTTTTACCCCTCCTGCGGAGGGCTGGAAGGTGCAAAAAATTCGTCCAGGTCGATTCCATCTGCAATCCGAGTGGCAGCAGCGATGAAGGTCTCCATGAAAGATCGGAAATCATGCTTCTTGGTATTGGCCACCCTAAGGGCTGCCAGCTTGTCCTCACGCGCCTCCTTGCAATGAACACGGGCCAGAGAAAGAGCAACATCCGCGCCGCACCTGGCAGAAGACTTCTTCCATTCCTGCACTCGACTTGGAACCTCGTTCAGTCGAATCATCAGGGACTCGAGGTTGTTCTGAAGCGTCTCTCTTGGCCAGAGTGTTGTGTCGATGCGGGAAGTTGCGACCTTCAGCCTTGCGAGATAGTCGACAACAGCAGCAAACACGAGATTCAAGACAGAGCACATTCATGGCGACTTCATCTTTCACAGGAGAGTTCATGGGGTCCAGGTTTATTTCCAATCGACCAGTCTCCTCTTCAAAGTTCTGGCAGAACTCTGCAAACACAACCCCAGAGTCAAGACAGCAGTCTGATGGCGAGATCGTAGTTAAAATGTCTATTTGATACAAAAGATTACCTTCAAGCATGAGGAATATCTTCTTGGCGAGCCCCCCCAGATAAGCCTCCAGATCATTCTTCTTTCCCACTAACTCACTGGCCTTGTCACTCAAGGCTATCTTGTCACTCTTCAGTCGACTGACCTCCTTGTTGGCCGCATCAAGAGCAGCTTTCAGATTGGTGTTTTCCTCTTCAAGCTTGGTGATTGAAGCCAGCTTCTCATCTGCGAGCTTGGTCTTCTCTAAAGCCGCTTTCTGCATCTCAGCCAAGTCAAGGTCTTTCTTGTTCAGAGCATCCCTCAGTTTGTCTGCAAAGTTACAGTGAGATCAGACTCTAAAACGGACGAGAGGCAAAAGCAGTCGTCGAGGTTCTCACCAAACATACCTTTTGCTTCCTCCTTTGACTTCGTGAAGTTCTCCTGGACCAGTTTCAGATCAAGCTCGAGCTGGATTTGCTTGTTCTCCAACTCAGTGTAACGAGCTGCAAGCTCGCAAGATTTCTGTGAAGAACCAATCGACAGATGTCAAAGACAGTTCACTTCTGAGTGACTAAGGAAAAATCATAGCGTTTCTAAGACTACAGCCGAATATAAACATTCGACCATAGTCTCGGGGACTACACCCGGTGGGTGCACTCAGCGTGCCCCCACTAGTTCTTTCAGTTAGAGTCGATCAGTCGACCAACAAATAAAAAAGAGAGAAAAGAGGTTATCTTCAGACTGTAGTTGACTGCCAGCAGTCGACCATAGTCTCGGGGACTACACCCAGTGGGTGCACTCAGCGTGCCCCCACCGGTCTATGAATCCATTCGACCTGATCGAGTAAAGAAAAAGCTTAAGACATAAAGACTATGGTCGACTGCCAGCAGTCCACCATAGCCTTGGGGACTACACCCAGTGGGTGCACTCAGCGTGCCCCCACTAATCCAGAATTTCAATCAACATACCCAGTGGGTGTACGATAGATACTAAAATTTTCAGAGAGAAGGATTTTCAGATATCATATCCTAACAGAACAGGCAGTGACCGACTGACCTGAACATTACTCTGAAGAGCTGAACTAGCGTCATAAGCTGCCTGACTGGCATCTCGGATTGCCTTCACTTGCTCCATCATGACCCCCGCCTGGCGTATTGCTTCTTTAGCAGCACTGGCTTGATCCTCTGGGATGTGGTGGGTCGATAAAAGTGAAGGCTGAGCAGCATCGACGATGAAGGGCGAGCACTCGTCAGCGGCACCGCAAAGGATACGGTAGGCCGAGTGACGTTTTCCCCCTCCACGACCAATGTCTCGGGTGCTGATACGTCCTGAGTTGCCTTGCCAGCAGACGCTTTCCTGTTCCTCCTCTGCCTCAGTGGTTCCTCGTCATCGTCGTCAGGAAGGTCAATAACGACGTTAGATGGAGCTGCAGAAAAGAATCAAAATTAGAGACAAAGAGCCAACCGACTGAAGACGGAGCTACAAAAGTCATACCAGGTTTTGAAGTGGTAGCATCTTCCATCTCGTGATCTTTAGCCCTGGCCGAGGTATCAGAATTAGCAGCACTGCAGCTCCAGAAGTTAGTCGATCAGCTCATGAGTCGGCCAAGAATAAATTCATGTGAAACGAAAAAACTCAAGTTACGCCATTACCCTGAGATAGTGAGGATCACCATCTTCATCTTCGGCAAGACCTTTGCCGGCTTCGACGACGCCACTCGAGATTGCTTCGGAGCTTTCTCAGTTGGCACCGGAGAAGTCGTCCGAGGAGGCTTGGTCGACTGCGTGACGGGCGCAACCCCCTTACAACGCTCGGTTGCAGGATCATGGACAAGCTTTGAGCGTCTTTCTGAACGAGGAGGTGCAACTTCCTCCTCCTCCTCCTCCTCCTCTTCCTCCTCAACAGAGTCATCATCTGCGTCGTCGTCATCAGCATCCGAATCCCACTCCTCCGGGCTTTCGCCTCCACTTCCTTCCTCCTCCTCAGTCGGCGCTTGCGCTCCATTGGGCATCGAGTACAACTCAGTGGTGGCCTGACGGACAACAAAACAAGACAAAGGTCAATCGACCAATTCGTAGTGAAACAAAATGAATAAAGCAAGATCACAACCGAGGATAAGTGGTCATACCGTGTCCAGTGTGTAGGTATGGTCGAGTGGTGGGATCCTCCTAGCCCCTCGAGGGTTATCCTTATTCCCTGTGATGGCGGCCATCCACCTCTCCAGTGTGGTGTCACTGACCACCTCTGGATGGACCCGAGTGGTATCTTCGGTGCCGCAGTACAGCCACATCGGGTGGCCTCGGTATTGGAGCGGTTGAATTCGCCGTCGAAGGAAAACCTCCAGAAGATCCATGCCAGTCACTCCGTCCCGAATGAGCTGGACTACACATTCCATCAACATTTTTACCTGAGCCTTCTCCTCCGGGAGCACCTTCAGAGAAGACGGCTTGTTCACTCGGTCCATGGAGAACGGAGGGAGACCAGTCGACTGCCCCGGTGTCGACTCGTCCTGGCAGTAGAACCAGGTCGACTGCCACCCTCTAACCGAGTCGGGAAGGGTCATGGCTGGAAAAGCGCTCTTACGCCTCACTTGGATTCCAAGACCCCCGCACATCTGGATTACTTTAGTCCTATGATCATCTGGACTCACCTTTTTCACTGTCTGTGAGCGACAGGTGAATATGTGCTTAAAGAGACCCCAGTGCGGTCGACAACCCAGGAAGTTTTTGCACATGGACACAAAAGAAGCAAGATAGGCAATGGAATTGGGAGTGAAATGGTGGAGTTGCGCCCCAAAGAAGTTCAGAAACCCTCGGAAGAAAATACTCGGTGGCAGGGAGAATCCGCGATCTACATGACTGGCTAGGAGAACACACTCACCTCCTGTGGCTGCGGTTGCCACTCGGTCCCCGGAAGCCTTGCTGACCCATGAGAGATCAGTCCCTCATTGGCCAGGTCGTTGAGATCCGCCTGGGTGATGGTCGAGCGGATCCAATATCCTTGGACCCAACCTTGCGGCAGGCGGGACCTCGACGAAGATCCGCCCCGACTGGTCGCTCTTCCTTTTGCTTTCGCCGTCGCCGTCGCCTTCTTCGCTCGCTCCAAGGCCGCCGTCTTCTCCTTCACCATCGTCGCCAGCGAGGGGCGCTAGGAGTGGATGGGCGGAGGTAAAAAGGGCGCAGCAGGCGGGGGAGAGGAAGGCGGAGAGGGGAATGGAGACGCACTATTCAAAAACCCTCGCCCGGCGCCTTATATAGGGACACTTCCGAGTGGCTGACAGGTAGGCCCGGGCGATCCTGTCGAATCCCGAAACAGTCGTGCGTGCGATACGTGGCGAAAAAGGCGGCGTGGGAATCGAGGCATCTACGCCTTATCCCATCCGAGTACCGCGGTCCACCCCGCTTCGCGTGCTTCCCAAAATTCAGATCCCACAAAATCCGCTAACAGCCGAGCAACCTGTCAGACGGTAGATTTCCTACGACCCGCAGCTCGGAAGTTCACCAAAGTTCAAAAGCTCACTCGACAGAAGAAAAGAATGGATCAAGGCGACTGAAAGAAAAGTTGATGCCATCATTAATAAAGGTCATTGATCCAAGGTGAGACATGCTCAGAACACCAAAAACAGGTCGGAAAGATTATCAACTCCTTCCTCACTCAAACCTCGATCCATTCGGGGGCTAATGACGAAGTCATGTACCTAGGGTAGGGTCACAGACCTGTCCAAAGTACCCTTCCCAAGGACATCTTCAGAAGAAGCTGCCTTCCAGTCGACCAAGAGAGAATCCACTCGACAGACTCGAAGGCACTCGACCGTGAAGACCCACTCGACCACCAAGAGATCAAGAGTCACTCTGTATCCAAACGGTCTGTAATTAAATAGTCTTTATGGCCATGATGACACTTAATGTAGGATGTTACCAGTAACGCCAATCCTTTATGTACTTTAAACCTTGCATAACTGAGGGCCAGAGGGGTCTGGCAGACACTATATAAGCCACCCCGTCCTCAGTGTAACGGGTTCGCACCCCTGTAACTCATACGCATATAATCCAGTCGACCGCCTCCGGGCTCCGAGACGTAGGGCTGTTACTTCCTCTGCGAAGGGCCTGAACTCGTAAATCCCTTGCATACACAACTACTCCATAGCTAGGATCTTGCCTCTCCATACTTACCCCCCATTCTACTGTCAGGCTTAGAACCACGACATACACCACTAGGGCGGAGGCCGAATCTAGATACGCCCGCTATCTAGCGGGAGAGAGGAGGGAGCGTTGGAGGAACCAGATGAAGACCAATTTGATCGCGATGATGCTCATCGTGATAACCACAACTCTCTTCTATGTGATGGTAGTTTAGATGATCGATATTGACTTGTAATGTGAAGACAAACTCGATACTCGCGGTCTTGAGCTTGTAATGTTTTATCTTTGTTCGGTCTTTTGAATTCGGAGACTAATATGATGAATTGTATTCGGAGACTAATCTTCTATTCTATTCGATGAATCTGATGTTGCTGTGTACTGCTGTCTATATTCTATCCAATAATATATTTTGTAACCTGTGCAAAAATCAGAAAAGTAAAAAAAAACAAATATTCATACTAATGGCGCATCACCACCAGGTGCGCCATTAGTATGCCAAAGGATACTAATGGCGCATCAGCATAGCATGCGCCATTAGTATGACAAAGCACATGCTTAGGTATGGCCCCCCGGGAGGCACACTAATGGCGCATTGTGTAACATACTAATGGCGCACTGCTTGGTGCGCCATTAGTAAAATATACTAGTGGCGTGCTACTAATGGCGCACTGGTAATGTGCCATTAGCACGCAAAACCAGTGCGCCATTAGTAGGCCTTTTCCTAGTAGTGTCAGCGGAGGTGGAGATCAAAAAGGAACATCAAGTGTTGATGGTGAATAAAACAACTAAGTTCAAGAAGCGCAAGGGTAAGAAGAACTTCAAGAAGGACAGCAAGGAAGTTGCCGCGCCTGGTAAGCCAGTTGCCAGGAAGAAGTCAAGCAATGGACCCAAGCTTGAGACTGAGTGCTTTTATTGCAAGGGAAGCAGACACTGGAAGCGGAACTGCCCCAAGTACTTAGCGGACAAGAAGGCCGGCAAAACCAAAGGTATATGTGATATACATGTAATTGATGTGTACCTTACCAGTGCTCGTAGTAGCTCCTGGGTATTTGATACCGGTGCGGTTGCTCATATTTGTAACTCAAAGCAGGAGCTGCGGAATAAGCAGAGACTGGCGAAGGACGAGGTGACGATGCGCCTCAGGAATGGTTCCAAGGTCGATGTGATCGCCGTCGGCACGCTACCTCCACATTTACCTACAGGATTAGTTTTGAACCTCAATAAGTGTTATTTAGTACCAGCTTTGCATTGTATCAGGATCTCGTTTAATTCGAGATGGCTACTCATTTAAATCCGAGAATAATGGTTGTTCTATTTATATGAGTGATATGTTTTATGGTCATGCCCCACTGGTGAATGGTTTATTCTTAATGAATCTCGAGCGTAATGTTACACATATTCATAGTGTGAATACTAAAAGATGTAAAGTTGATAACGATAGTCCCACATACTTGTGGCACTACCGCCTTGGTCACATTGGTGTCAAGCGCATGAAGAAGCTCCATGCTGATGGACTTTTAGAGTCTCTAGATTATGAATCGTTTGACACATGCGAGCCATGCCTCATGGGCAAGATGACCAAGACTCCGTTCTCCGGAACAATGGAGCGAGCAACCAACTTATTGGAAATCATACATACTGATGTGTGCGGTCCAATGAGCGTTGAGGCTCGCAGAGGATATCATTATGTTCTCACTGTCACTGATGACTTGAGTAGATATGGGTATGTCTACTTGATGAAACACAAGTCTGAGACCTTTGAAAAGTTCAAGGAATTTCAGAATGAGGTAGAGAATCAAAGTGACCGAAAGATAAAGTTCTTACGATCAGATCATGGGGGTGAATATTTAAGTCATGAATTTGGTACGCACTTAAGGAAATGTGGAATCGTTTCACAACTCACGCCGCCTGGAACACCTCAGCGAAATGGTGTGTCCGAACGTCGTAATCGCACTCTATTGGATATGGTGCGATCTATGATGTCACTTACCGATTTACCGCTATCATTTTGGGGATACGCTCTAGAGACAGCTACATTCACTTTAAATAGGGCACCGTCTATATCCGTTGAGATGACACCGTATGAATTATGGTTTGGAAAGAAACCTAAGCTGTCGTTTCTAAAAGTTTGGGGATGTGATGCTTATGTCAAGAAACTTCAACCTGAGAAGCTCGAACCCAAGTCGGAAAAATGCATCTTCATAGGATACCCTAAGGAAACCATTGGGTATACTTTCTACTTAAGATCCGAGGGCAAGATCTTTGTTGCCAAGAACGGGTCCTTTCTGGAGAAAGAGTTTCTCCCGAAAGAATTAAGTGGGAGGAAAGTGGAACTTGATGAAGTACTACCTCTTGAAGTAGCGCAGCTCAGGAAGATGTTCCTGTGGTGCATGCACCGACAAGAGAGGAGGTTAATGATGATGATCAAGATACTTCGGATCAAGCTCTGACTGAACTTCGAAGGTCCACAAGGACACGTTCCGCACCAGAGTGGTACGGCAACCCTGTCTTAGAAATCATGTTGTTAGACAACGGTGAACCTTCGAACTATGAAGAAGCGATGGCGGGCCTAGATTCCAACAAATGGCTTGAAGCCATGCAATCCGAGATAGGGTCCATGTATGAAAACAAAGTGTGGACTTTGACAGACTTGCCCAATGATCGGCGAGCAATAGAAAACAAATGGATCTTTAAGAAGAAGACGGACGCGGATAGTAATGTTACCATATATAAAGCTCGACTTGTCGCTAAGGGTTATCGACAAGTTCAAGGGATTGACTACGATGAGACATTCTCTCCCGTAGCAAAGCTGAAGTCCGTCCGAATCATGTTAGCAATTGCCGCATACTATGATTATGAGATATGGCAAATGGACGTCAAAACGGCATTCCTTAACAGTCGCCTTAAGGAAGAACTGTATATGATGCAGCCGGAAGGTTTTGTCGACCCGAAGAATGCTAACAAGGTATGCAAGCTCCAGCGCTCCATCTATGGGCTGGTGCAAGCATCTCGGAGTTGGAACATTTGCTTTAATGAGATGATTAAAGCGTTTGGGTTTATGCAGACTTATGGAGAAGCCTGCGTTTACAAGAAAGTGAGTGGGAGCTCTGTAGCATTTCTCATATTATATGTGGATGACATACTTTTGATGGGAAATGATATAGAACTTTTGGACGGCATAAAGGCCTACTTGAATAAGTGTTTTTCAATGAAGGACCTTGGAGAAGCTGCTTACATATTAGGCATCAAAATCTATAGAGATAGATCAAGACGCCTCATAGGTCTTTCACAAAGCACATACCTTGATAAGATATTGAAGAAGTTCAATATGGATCAGTCCAAGAAGGGTTCTTGCCTGTGTTGCAAGGTGTGAAATTGAGCTCAGCTCAATGCCCGACCACGGCAGAAGATAGAGAAAAGATGAGTGTCGTCCCCTATGCCTCAGCCATAGGGTCTATCATGTATGCCATGACCTGTACCAGACCTGATATAAGCATTGCCGTAAGTTTGGTAGGAAGGTACCAAAGTAATCCCGGCATGGAACACTGGACAGCGGTCAAGAACATCCTTAAGTACCTGAAAAGGACTAAGGACATGTTTCTCGTATATGGAGGTGACGAAGAGCTCGTCGTAAAGGGTTACGTCGACGCTAGCTTCGACACAGATCTGGATGACTCGAAGTCACAAACCGGATACGTGTATATTTTGAATGGTGGGGCAGTAAGCTGGTGCAGTTGCAAGCAGAGCATCATGGCAGGATCTACATGTGAAGCGGAGTACATGGCAGCCTCGGAGGCAGCACATGAAGCAATCTGGGTGAAGGAGTTCATCACCGACCTAGGAGTCATACCCAATGCGTCGGGGCCGATTACACTCTTCTGTGACAACACTGGAGCTATTGCACTTGCCAAGGAGCCTAGGTTTCACAAGAAGACCAGGCACATCAAGCGTCGCTTCAACTCCATTCGTGAAAATGTTCAAGATGGAGACATAGATATTTGTAAAGTACATACGGACCTGAATGTAGCAGATTCGTTGACTAAACCTCTCCCTAGAGAAAAACATGATCAACACCAGGACGCAATGGGTGTTCGATACATCACAATGTAACTAGATTATTGACACTAGTGCAAGTGGGAGACTGTTGGAAATATGCCCTAGAGGCAATAATAAAGTGGTTATTATTATATTTCTTTATTCATGATAATTGTCTATTGTTCATGCTATAATCGTATTATCCGGAAATCGTAATACGTGTGTGAATACATAGACCACAACAAGTCCCTAGTAAGCCTCTAGTTGACTAGCTCGTTGATCAACAGATAGTCATGGTTTCCTGACTATGGACATTGGATGTCATTGATAACGGGATCACATCATTAGGAGAATGATGTGATGGACAAGACCCAATCCTAAACATAGCACAAAGATCGTGTAGTTCGTTTCGCTAGAGCTTTTCCAAATGTCAACTATCATTTCCTTAGACCATGAGATTGTGCAACTTCCGGATACCGTAGGAGTGCTTTGGGTGTGCCAAACGTCACAACGTAACTGGGTGGCTATAAAGGTGCACTACGGGTATCTCCGAAAGTGTCTGTTGGGTTGGCGCGAATCGAGACTGGGATTTGTCACTTCGTATGACGGAGAGGTATCTCTGGGCCCACTCAGTAATGCATCATCATAATGAGCTCAATGTGACCAAGTGTCTGGTCACGGGATCATGCATTACGGTACGAGTAAAGTGACTTGCTGGTAACGAGACTGAACGAGGTATTGGGATACCGACGGTCGAGTCTCGGGCAAGTAACATACCAATTGACAAAGGGTATTGTATACGGGATTGATTGAATCCTCGACATCGTGGTTCATCCAATGAGATCATCGAGGAGCATGTGGGAGCCAACATGGGTATCCAGATCCCGCTGTTGGTTATTGACCGGAGAGGCGTCTCGGTCATGTCTGCATGTCTCCCGAACCCATAGGGTCTACACACTTAAGGTTCGATGACGCTAGGGTAGTAGAGATATGAATATGCAGTAACCCGAAAGTTATTCGGAGTCCCGGATGAGATCCTGGACGTCATGAGGAGTTCTGGAATGGTCCGGAGGTGAAGAATTATATATAGGAAGTGCAATTTTGGCCATCGGGAAAGTTTTGGGGGTTACCGGCATTGTACCGGGACCACCGGAAGGGTCCCGGGGGTCCACCGGGTGGGGCCACCTATCCCGGAGGGCCCCGTGGGCTGAATTGGGGAGGGGACCAGCCCCTGGTGGGCTGGTGCGCCCCCCTTTGGGCCCCCTGCGCCTAGGGTTGGAAACCCTAGGGTGGGGGGCGCCTCCACTTGCCTTGGGGGGCAAGCCTCCCCCCTAGCCGCCGCCCCCCCTTGGAGATCCCATCTCTAGGGCTGGCGCCCCCCCTGGGGACCCTATATAAAGAGAGGGGAGGGAGGGCAGCCGCACCCTTGCACTTGGCGCCTCCCTTCCCCCTTGCTACACATCTCCCTCCCGCAGACACTTAGCGAAGCCCTGCCGGGATCCCTACTGCATCCACCACCACGCCGTCGTGCTGCTGGATCTTCATCAACCTCTCCTTCCCCCTTGCTGGATCAAGAAGGTGGAGACGTCACGCTGACCGTACGTGTGTTGAACGCGGAGGTGCCGTCCGTTCGGCGCTAGGATCTCCGGTGATTTGGATCACGACGAGTACGACTCCCTCAACCCCATTCTCTTGAACGCTTCCTCTCGCGATCTACAAGGGTATGTAGATCCACTCCTCTATCTCGTTGCTGGATGAACTCCTAGATTAATCTTGGTGAACGTAGGAATTTTTTTATTTTATGCAACGTTCTCCAACAGTGAGTTCATCGAGTTAAGCTTAGGGGTCGCGGCGAGGCTGAGAGCGAGATTCGATAGGGGGAAATCTTCGTGGGCACCCCAGTGTTCGAACCTCAAGGGTTTTGCCGGAACCCGAGATCCGATAGATGCCTCCGGCAGAGTGCCGAAAAATGCCTCTAGATTGGATCTCGTGTTTCTAGAACTTGTGGCGGCTGGAATTGTGTTTCGCCGACTCCCCTAGGGTTTTGGGGATTTTAGATTATTAATAGAGGCAGAGGTCGGTGGAGAGGGTGCCTGTGGGCCCTACTACCGACCAGGGCACGCTTGGGGCCCTGGCGTGCCCTGGTGCCTAGTGGGCCCCACGGGGCCCCTCTGGTGCACTTCTTGGGCCTCCTGGGTGTCTTCTGGGCAGAAAAAATATTCAAAAAGTTTCGTAGCATTTAGACTTCATTTGGTATTGATTTTCTGTGAAGTAGAAAACAAGCAAAAAACAGCAACTGACACTGGGCACTATGTCAATAGGTTAGTCCCAAAAAATGATATAAAGTTGATAGTAAATGAATATAAAGCATCCAAGAATGATAATATAACAACATGGAACAATAAAATTATGGATATGTTGGAAATGTATATGTTCCTGGTGGCAAAATGCAACTGTCATCCTCCCAACAAAAGACCACTTCGACCCTCAAGGTGTAGTCACGTTGAAGGCATGCAATTGTAGTCGGGGCGACACTTTCAATTGTGTGCCTAGTGACGGACATGCAACTGAACACCCCTCCGTCCCTCGACAAAACATCACTAAGTTTCGGTTGCATTGAAGACATATAGTTGTGATCGGAGCCGACACTTGCAGTTGCATGCCTAGCAGTAGACATGCAACTGCACCCCTTCGACAAAACATCACTAAGTTGCAGTCATGTTGAAGACATACAATTGTTGTCGGGGGTGATACTTGCAGTTGCATGTCTAAAAAAATATACAGTTGCGGTCGAGGGTGATACTTGCAGTTGCCTGTCTAAAAAAAATACTTACACCAAGTTGCAAATATTTTTTCCAATGCAATCATGTCATTAGAAATGTGCAGAAGACATAAAAATACAAAATGAAAATAGTGACTTATTGGACGTTTTCTCAACTCACATTGCACGCAAAAAGATAACACAATGAATAAAATGTAAAAGGGAAGAAAAGGCAAAAAAGAGGTGAACAGCCAAAAAGAGAACAAATAAGCAATGATACATGAATTTTCAAAAGATTATTAAAAAGGTGAAGAAAACATAAACTAAAAGAGGAAGGGAAAACTTGAGAGGAAAAATAAGAGGAAGAGGAACAAAGGTAGAAATTAGGCACGACAAAAAGAACAAAAAAACCAACTTGTTTTTAGGGGGAAAAAGACCCACTCGTACACAAGGGAAACACCTACAAGGCAAATGCGGGTGATCAAGAAAGGAACAAAGTTACATATAAACAATGAGGCCCTTTCTGATAAGTATTTAGGCTTGCCAGCGATGGTGGGAGCAGATAGGAGTGACTATTTTCTCCATTTATTGAAAGAATTCAATAGAGAATACAAGGGTGGATGGAAAACAACTCCCAGTTGGAGGTAAAGAAATTCTTTTGAAGGCAGTAGCCCAAGCAATTCCAGTCTTTGCAATGTCCGTATTCTGTTTGCCAAAAGGAATTTGTAAAGAGATCAAAGATATTATTGCTCAATTTTGGTGGGGAGACGATGAGGAAAGTAGGAACATG
The DNA here is from genome assembly GCA_963921465.1 of Triticum timopheevii. Taxonomy (NCBI): domain Eukaryota; kingdom Viridiplantae; phylum Streptophyta; class Magnoliopsida; order Poales; family Poaceae; genus Triticum; species Triticum timopheevii. The sequence continues at coordinate 568,914,619 of OY997266.1, forward strand.
CACTGGTACTCAGTGGTGGAAAATGTGCTATCTGAAGTCAGAAGGAGGAATGGGATTCAAGGATTTGTATTCTTTTAATTTGGCAATGCTTGCCAAACAAGTTTGGAGGCTAATTATAAACCCTGAAGCATTATGTGCTAGGGTGTTAAAAGCCAAATATTTTCCAAATGGAAGTATTCTTCAAGCCAGCTCAAAAAATGGCTCCTCATTTACTTGGTAAAGTATCATGAAGGGTCTAGAAGTCTTTAAAAGAGGCTACATTTGGAGGATAGGAAACGGGACGGATGTTAATATTTGGACGGACCCTTGGGTGCCCTCAAGCCCTGATGGGAAAGTAATAACTCCAAGAGGGCAAACTATCATTTCCAAAGTCAATGATCTAAAATAGCGCCAAGCTCGGGGCAGTGGGATGAGAACTTGGTCTCATCGATTTTCAATCCTGTTGACGTATGGAGAATCATGCAAATGCCGCTACATGCTGAAGGATTTGATGATTTTATAGCTTGGCATCCGGATAGAAGAGGTATTTTCTTTGTCAGGATAGCATACAAGATTGAATGGATGCACAAATACCGGGCACATGCAAATACCCTAGCGAGCCTGAGAGGATCTGCTACTCCTGCAGTATGGTCAAGGCTTTGGAAACTTACTGTTCCACCTAAGGTCTCTATTTTTTGTTGGCGCCTCCTGCATGGGATCCTGCCACTTAAATATACTTGCTAATAGACATGTCTATTTGATTGGATCCTGTCCCATATGCCATCAGCACGCAGAGGACATACGACATCTATTTTTTCAATGCGTCCATTCACAGGACATGTGGAGGAGACTAGGGCTGAGTGAGATCATACAAGAAGCTCTCCTCGTCGACCGCTCAGGATCGACCATTATGGAACATACACTACTAGGGAAAAGCCTAGCAGCAGCGCGGGTTTTAGGCCTATCAGTAGCGCTCCTAGATCCACGCTACTGCTAAATTGACTTAGTAGTGGCGCTTCCTCAGAACAGCGCTACTGGTAATTAGTAGTAGCGCTTATCCTTTCCCGCGCTACTACTATTATTTAGTATTTTATTTCTTTTTTATTTCATGTTGTATTCATACACCTTTACACAAGTTTTCATACAACAGGAATTTAGATATTGTTTTTACATCATAATGAGTTATTACATCACAGGGTGAAAGAACCGTGGACTAGTTTCAAGTGGATGTCCATCCACTTGAAACTAATCCGCGGTTCTTTCACCCAATGATATAATAATATCATCATCATCATCATATCATTAACAACTTATCATCATGATACATCATTGTCATATAACACCTTCTCAAGATCATTGTTTTCATCAATGACATCACATAGCAAATTGGTCACTAGTCGTAATCACAAGTACTCCTCATTGTCAACTCTAACACATTACCATATAATAAACATATTGTACCTCATAGGACCTATTACATTCGATTAAGACCTACTACATTTTCTAAGGTAAAATAGCAAAAAACAAGATAGCCCCTGACTCTCCATTATGGAGAATGGAGATTAGCCTTTCTCCAATTCTTGCCTTTCGCTGAATGTTACTTCCAAGAACTTCCTTGCGAATGTCCATACATTTCTTTCATTCTTTGATGAACATGTGTTCACGGGTTTTAGAAATCCGATATGCACAGGTGAGCTCCCTAGATTTACCTGGCAGTATGTTCAGAACTGAGAGGCGACCATGCAGAGACATCAGATGAGGCACACAATCCATCGGGAGTTTCTATTGAAAAACATAATAATAACTTCGTAGTTAGCAATGATGTACTAGTTTTAGAAGTATGCAAAAGATGCACGGATGTCGTAATAGTAAAAAATCTTACCAGGGTATCTCCAGAGAAGTTACCGTGGTTCAACACATGCACTAGTGGCACGTATTCACCATAATTTGGAGGAGTTCGATAATAGTTATTGTAATTCTCAAGAAGAGTACAAAATGCGATCAGATGATTTTTCTCCTTTATACGTTAATTAGGTGCCATCGGTGTAGTGGGTTTTATCTACCATCTTCCGCAGTCTTTGAAGAATCAAAATAAGCTGTCAATAGAAATAAGCTATCAACTATTTTGAAATAAACAATATAAATTAGTTAATAACTATGTTTGAGAAACTCACATAGCGGTACAATCGGAAGCGTATCAACAAGGACCCAAATGTCCATATTGTCTTGCTCAATGTCAGGATCACCAAGATCCATGGTGACAATCATATCCTCATAAAAAACCATAAATTTTGCAAAGTGCTTCCCAATTTTGGCAACCAAAATGGGTTACGCTGTGAGCATTGCACAAATTTACTTCAAAATCCATATCATGATGGGTCCTTAGGTGTATTTTCTTTGTTTCGAAATTTTCATGGTCTTCAAAACCCATCCTCTCCAAGACATAGCGTCTTGCATGGCATGGGATAAGCTAGTCGAACTGTAAAATATGAAAATTAGACGTTGAAATAGTTGAAGTCATGCTTAATTACGAAAAAAACACTTGTCGTTGTTGCGTACCGTTTCACAATCGAAGGTCTCCTCGAGCTTAATGCTGAAGCGCCGATCTTCGTCCAGCTGAACGAACCTGTTGCACATACCTCGATCGTCGTGACACCAGCTACACTCCTCCGGGAGACTGTCGTCTTCCGAGTACGACATTTTCTACATTCATAATTCAAAGATTAAACTTGTACATATTCTAGCACAAGTCATGCCAGAATTCACGAAAAAATCCGGCATGACCTTTGCTAAAAAAGGAAAAATCGAGCACCTGAAATTTGCCGAAACGGAAATTAATCAACACTCCGGCAAAACATAGGCCACTCGGAGATGTAAACTGAACATGAACGGCCACTTGGGCAACCACATATCCTATTTGAGCAACAACACAAGATATATACAAGGATATTTGGCTGGTCTCACCTCGATGTCGGAGGGGGTCGGTGACTGGGACGACGGCGGGGATGTCGGAGGGGGTCGGTGACTGGGACGACGGTGGTCACCTGAAACCATATAAGTTATCACTAATACATCCCGAGTAATTGCTTAAACTAAAAAATAACAATAAATATGACATGTTCAACTAGTTTTATTAATTCAACTAGTTCTTACTAAATATAAACTTACTATAAATAAAAAAAAACTAGTTCTTTCTAATAATAAAGTAGTTCAACTAGTTATATTAATTATCTTACTAAAAATACATTAGTTCTATTAATTCAACTAGTTCAACTAGTTTATTAATTTACTTACTAAACTAGTTTAACTACAACTAAAGTAGTTCAACTACAACTACTATTAATCATACTGCCCTATTTAACTAGTACCATCACTACTAGTAATTAACATCTACAACTACTAAAAATCGAGTAGTACTAACTAAGCAACATCTAGTACTAGCTATGAACCCTAAATTAACATCTACTACTACTAAATCTAGTATTAACTAGTGGCAGGGGGTGGGGGGCGACGGAGAGGTAGCTAGGGGCGACGAGGTCGAGGGCGGTGGGAGGAGGGCTGCCGGCGGAGGAGGGAGGAGGGGCGGCCGCAGGCAGAGGGAGGAGGGTGGCGGCAAAGGAGGGAGGGGCGGCCGCAGGCGGAGGGAGGATGTGCGAGGAGGGAGGAGGGACGGAAGGAGGGGAGTACCTCGGCGGCGGACGGACGAAGGCGGCGGCGGCGACGCACAACGACGGTTGTAGGGCGAGAGTGAGAGTGTGAGTGAGGGCCGGTCGTGCGCGTGGGGATATGGTAGGGATAGTTGTAGCGCGTTTGCCAAAACGCGCTACAGCTAATCTGAATAGCAGTAGCGCTTTGCATATAAACCGCTACTGCTAAGTGTAAGTATACAAAAAATACGTCAATGCAAAAATACATTGGCCATCAATGATCTTTTTGTGTACAATCTGAATTGTCAATAACCGGAGAGGACTCATATTGCGGCCACAAATTTTACACATAGAGTTCAGTGAAGACTAACTGGTTGTGGTAGTTTCAGAAATAACATATTTAAGGTGGTAAACACCCTATTCACGGAGCGAGGTGGGACTAAACTTGTGGGCTGATCTTAGCAGCAGCGGTTTTCCTAGAAGCGCGCTGCTACTAACTTCTATAGCAGTAGTGTTGTTCAGTATAGTGCACTACTGCTATAACTAGCGAGGGGGGGGGGGGGGGCGAGGTCATGGCAATTATAGCAGTAGCGCGGTTTGTGGTGGACACGCTACTGCTATTTTCCTGTCAGCAGCGCGTTTTGATAACACGCGCTGCTGCTAAATATCAGTAGCGTGGTATTTTGAGGAGCGCTGCTGGTAAGATTCTGTGTATAGGCTTTTTCCTAGTAGTGATATGCTTCTGCTACATGATCATCCAATACAGATGTTACCCTTGTTAGACATTAAATAAGTGATAGCCACAACATGTTGGTATTTATGGTGGACCAGAAGGCGGAAACACATAATGAAGATTGCCCGCCTGTGGTAAGATGGCTGTTATCTGTTCTAGCGATTGCAAGTAATTATCGCAGGGCGCTTGCAAAGGAAAAGGTTGAGCATGAGACAAAGTGGACAAGGCCCGGTCCAACATTCATCGAGTTAAATGTGGATCCAGCCTTTTATGAGGAAGAAGGAGCGGGGGCTATTTCGGCAATCATCAGAGATGAGAGGGGCACGTTCCTAGGAGCTCAATGTAAGTTCATTAACCATGCAGCTGATGTAGTGACCATGGAAGCTTTGGCAATGAAAGATGGACTGAACTTGGTAAACAGTCTGGGATTCCACCGTGTGGAAGCAGAGTCGGACTCCCATAATGTGATCAACCGTTGTAACGGACAAAACATATGGTGGGACGCTGCTGCTGCAGTGTTTTCAGAGTTTGATATTGGTGTATTGATTGGGAAGGTCAGTTTTAAGCATTGTTATCGTTCGGCGAATCAAGCAGCGCATGTGCTAGCCAGGTATTCTTATTGTAATAAAACTTCTAGTTTGTGGGTGGACAAACCTTTAGATTGTCTGGTTGCTAAGCTCGTAGATGATGTATCTTTTAGTTACTCATTAATAAAGCTAGCAATGATGATCATCCTTTAAACGAAAGAAAACAACCCAGGTAATAGCAAACCAATCCATCCTCCCACGCGATTAAAAAAGAAGCAGCCCAAGTCAGGGCCGCACGACCTGCACACGCGAAGAAAAGCAGTCTGCACCAATCTTGGAGCATCTAAATCGGATGGCCACGGCATCGACTAAGTCTCGATTGACTGAGATTTAGCAGCGCCGTTAGATGTATGATCAGTATGTGTTTCACGTGATGTCGAAAAAAAAAACAATGACTATCCACTATCGTACTGCATGATCGATTTGACATTCAGAGGGGGGCTTCCCGTGAGAAACTTTCTCCGGGTAGTTGGGATTATATATTAAAGTACTTATATTAAACAAAACAAGTTAAAACTTGCATGTCAAACCTGAACCCCTATAGTACATGTTCCCTTCTTCTTTGCGCAAGTACATGTTCCCTTCTGTGACTTTAGAGCACCGAAAGGGGCAGCTGGAAAATAAAATAAAAACTTGAACACTTGGGAGGCGCATCGGCGCCCATCAGGATCATCATCACCTGCATATCCCATTGACTTGCCACTGGTGCCTCGTTTTATTACGTTGCAAAATGTGAGGCAGCATGTCCTGGCACGAAATGTCGTCTGTCCTTTCTTTTTCTAGCCTTTTGCTGGGATCGCTGACCCGATCTGCGGTTCTGAACGAGGTGCCCCGGTTTGCAGAAGCTTCTTGTGGTAGACCAGACCAGCAGCCAGTAATGAACCCGTGCGTGCACTTGGTGGACGTGTTCCGCTGTTCACACCGAGAGCCTGTCCTTTTCCTTTGCATTACAGTCCAACTGGACTACAAAGTCGTCGTTGTCCTGGTCTCATGTTTGCTTTGAGGCCTGAGGGCATCTCCAGCCGTTCGGCCCCCCAGGCGCCTAAATAGAGCGGCCTGGGGACGTGCCGGCGCTAGTTCGGCCCCTAGGGGCGACCTAGCTCCCAGTCACGCCCCCACGCGCCGGCCTCAGAATGCGGGAAATTTAAACTTGATTGTTCCCGCTCTCAAAAGACGCCGCAAATCCGGCGATCGGACGTAGTCTGACGTTACAAAAAACAGAGCGCCGCCGCCGCAAGTTCGCGTGCGTAACGATTCACTCGGCGGGGTCGGCTTCAGGCGTTGGCGGAGTCGGCGTGCGCGGGCTCGGCGGTGTCGGAGCTGCTTCGGTGCTGGGCTGCGTCGGCGCGGCTTCGGCACTGCTGGGCGGCGATGTAGAGGCGTCGTTCGGGCTTGGCGTCCGTGTGGTCGTGGGTGTCGTCGGCGTTGCCGTCGGCAGCTCGTTCAGGATGAGGCCGCGCTGCACCATGTACCACGCCTTGAGCTTCTCGTCGTTGCTCTGGAGCATGTCCGCCCCGCCCATCAGAAAAGCCATGTCGATGTTCCTCTTCTTCGCGGCGACGTTCGTCCGGAGCAGGTCGAGCTTGATGGCGTTGTTCTTCATTGGCGACGACCACCGCGCCTCGGTCTTCTCTTCGCGTAGGACGGCCCGGGCCTGGGCGTCGGCGAGGCAATGCTCGATGGACTCCTGCACTCGCGCGGTTGTCGCGTCGGCGCTTTTCCCCTTCTTTGCCAATTTGTGGTCGTCCGGCCGCCCCTCTGACGCGCCCGGAGTCGTCGCGTCCGGCTTGTATGTCTCCTTGGCCTTGTCGAGGGCACGTCGGACTTACGCCCACTTCTCGCACTTGTCAATGCGCTTGTAGACGTGGAGGTGCTTGAAGTCGGCGTCTTGGTTGTCGCCCCGATACATGGCGAACATACGCAGCAGCTGTGCGGAGGGACGAACAGTTGGCGGGCGGCGGGCGTAGGGGACGGAGATATGCGGGCGAACGGCGTGCGTACCTGATCTACAACGCTGGCGCCGCTCTCCGAGCGAGCCGCGACCTCCTCGACGATTCCATGCCATTTGTTGCACGCCAACTGGATACGCCCCCAATGGTTCGCCATCGCCTTGGGGCCGCGCTGCATGTAGACGCCTTTGAAGTAGGGGTCGACGAGCTTCCACTCGTCGAACTCGGCCTTGATGCGGTTCCAGTACGTCTCCAAGCTCTGGTTCGCGCCGGTGATCGGGTCGAGGCAGACGACTTTCCATGCTTCGGCGAGGCATTCCTCCTCCTTGGACGTCCACTTGATGTGCGGTTCGCCTGACCTAGCCGCCCGCTTCTTCTTCTTTTGGCGCCCCTTCGTCGGAACAGGAGCCGGCTCCTCCTCCTCCTCCTCCTCCTCGTCCTCCTCCTTCTCCTCGTCGGAATAGGGAGAGAATGGCGGGAGGAAGGCGAGCGAGCGGGAGAGATGCAAGGGAAAAGCGTCAAGAAACGGCGGGAAAAGGCCCTCGGATCGCCTCCAGGGCGGGCCCACGCGCCTTTTTCGCTTGTGCCGGCTCCCCAAGCGCCCCTCAGGGCGCCGGGTTCGGTCTGGGTCCGCCGGCACCAGTTTTGGCCCGAGCCGGCGAAAAACGGGTTTCTGGAAACGCGACTGTGGTCTTTTTTTGACGCCGGCGCGGCAAAATTGCCTGGGGAGGGCCTGTTGGGGACGCGGCTGGAGATGCCCTGAGCGAGCCAACGTTCGAAGAGGGCAGAGGAGCATCCCACCTGCGGGGCACCTTTCACGTTTGCCGTGTCACTCTGCCTGGACGCAACGGGAGGAAACCAACGCAATCTGTGGAGTGGAACCGGGGCGACGCAGCGAATTACGCAGGGTCCTGTTGTCGTCGATGCTTTGCCCGCACTTGATCCGGCGTGGGGGGGAGCAAATGCGATATAGAAAAGGAGACGCAGGAGCAAACAATACCACGTATTATCAGCCGTCGATTAGCGAGAAGGAGACCAGATGCCATATGATGGCGTGTCTCCGCTCTCCGGTGTCTATGCTGAGCGTGTTTGCTTTGACGTGGCCACCTTGTGATTGTAAATTCACGGTTCGACGCTAACTCAAAACCTTGTTATTTGGTTTATTGTACAACTTTCCAGTCTCTCTGTTAGTTAAAAGGTCACGCTCGTGTCATGACACAGATATTATTTTCTAAACTGTCGTCCTTTTTTCCCGGAAAGGATAGAATCTATTATAAAAATTCATCGGGAGTAGTACAAAGCATCTCAAACATAATAAAATTACATCGAAATTTTGAGACCATCGGACGATCACTATTGCCGCCAGTACGAGCCACCGTCATCTCGATGTCGCCGCTCCTCTACCAGAGCCGCTTGACCTTGTCGATGACAATCAAGAAGTCTTGGTACACGTGACCTTAAGGACCAACGCCCTGGCGTCGCCTCTTAACCCTTGCATAGATCAGAAGAACCCGACACTGTCGACTACGTCCAAAAGGACGAACTCAAGGAGGATCGAAACCCGAAAAACAAATTCAAAGAAAAAGCACCGCCATCAGCCCAAGCACCACACCTGCAAGGACCAAAAAAACCTAACATAAACTATTAACTGGAGCGGAGGCCCCATGATTCTCCTCCCAGCCCGCAGCTGCCAAAGCGACAGGCTTTGGAAAGGCGAATCCACGGGGTCTCTGATGAAGTCTGGAGAAGCAGGCTTGCTCTATCCGTCTATGTTTAGGGGAGAAAATACTTCTTATCCGTCGTCTAATTTTTTTAAGGGACAATTGCATTTTTACCCCTAGTTGGTTCTACCCACGGGTTTTGCCCTTACTTTTCGAGCTTGCTCAGTTTTGCCCTTACTTTTTCCATTGAGGTCCCTCGAATGCCCTTTGACCGTTTGACCAAAACTTTGAAAATTCATAACTAATTCATACGAACTCAGAAAAATGCAAATAAGATATCAAAATGGTCAGATAAACATTACCTTTATGGGCATATCATTTGCATTCAGGACAAAAGCATCGTTTAAACTACCCAAGCTAATTAATGTTACTAACATTATTAAAAATAAATAGGTATAAACAATATTTTTTTTCATGAATAAAAATTACATGCAAATGTAGGTGATGTTTTCTGAACATCCTGATAACTTATTTGCATTTTTCTGAGTTTGTATCAACTTGTTATGAATGTTCTAACGACTTTGACCATTATTTGGAAACTTCATAACAAGTTGATACAAACTCAAGAAAATGCAAATAAGGTATCTGGATGTTCAGAAAACATCACCTACATTTGCATATAATTTTTATTCATGAAAAAAATATTGTTAAATACCTATTTATTTTTAATAATGTTAATAACATTAATTACCTCAGGTAGTTTAAATGATGCTTTTGTCCTGAATGCAAATGATATGCCCATAAAGGTAATGTTTATATGAACATTTTGATATCTTATTTGCATTCTTCTGAGTTCATATGAATTATTTATGAATTTTCAAAGTTTTGGTCAAACGGTCAAAGGGCATTCGAGGGACCTCGATGGAAAAAGTAAGGGCAAAACCCGTGGGTAGGAACCAACTAGGGGTAAAAATGCAATTGTCCCTCTTTTTAACTAAGCTATTTGTGATGCGCACTTGCCCTCTTCCGGCTTGTTTGCTCAAAAGTCGAAAATAAATAAAATAAACTAGTTTACTTCTTCAATCTTCATTCACCCTCCGGAGCGCCACCTCTACCCTATGTTTCCTTGTTGGCTCGCCCATTGTTTTAAAATTTAGTTTCAAGAGATATTCCAATGTTGCCTTCACCCTATGTTTCCTCCATTCACAACAATTTTACTCAGTGTCCGCGCTCCAATCGAGTGTCCATCTAAGCTATATGGAAGCCATATTACCAATTCAATGTGGTTAGCCTCCGAACATGCTACTGGTCGTTGTTGATAGACGTGTCAAGGTTTTTCACCAGCAGCCAGCCTACCCCTTCTTCATTCTCTCCCTTCCCTGCTTCACCTCTCGAGGCGGGGAGGGGGGAGCGAGAGAAGAACCAAAATATTAACAAATGATACAAGTTGAGGTGCATGAGTCGAAGCGCTCGTTGAGTCCTAACCCTACCTATGAGAGTAGGTTTGTGGTTTGAGACAATCTGTGTGTGTTCCTCTCGTGTTCGCCAATTCTCCTCAACTCTTTTAGTTATGTTTGGTTTGTGTACCCTTGGCGAGGGCGTCTCGACAGTGCGGATGACATTGCACAAAATAGAGGTCTCACGCCTCGACCTCCATCCTGGTGTGACCATCGTGGCTGATATGCATGGCACCGAAGAGCCCATGATGTTTTTAGTGTGTAGATTGACGGCTTCAAGACCCGCTAATTGTCGGTTGCCGCTTCGTCCCTTCTCATCGGTGGCGATGATGGTGCCAAGTGAGTTTTGATGACGGGTTCTCTCATTTCAGTCTTGTGTGTTCCTTCTTTTTCGTCGACAGTTTGGTGATGAATCCGCAGTCCGATGACATGTAAGGGGTGTGTCCTCGACCACGAAGTGTTCAACGTCTATCACCATGGGCAGCTCAAAACATATTTCTCATGAAGTCTTTCCATCCGAGTCATGGAAAAGTTGAGATGTACTCCCTCCGTCCCATAAAGCGTCTTACATTATGGGACGGATGGAGTACTATATAAAAGTAAAAAGTAGCTATTGTTGTCCGACTTCGAAGAACCTTGATACATTTCTCAATCTTTTTCCATCGATCTTTGGTGTATGTTTAAGTTGCAATTTGTTCAACTCAAATCTGCTCCCTACGATAAAAAGCCAGTGATCAGCCAAAAGATTTTAGTCCAACCTTTTAAGTTTCAACCCAGACATTCAATCCACCCGACGCCTCCATCATTCGCTAACCTACGTGGCACCCTACAGATCAAAGACTCACTGGCGAGAGACACGAATCAAGCACATGACATGACACGACATGACCAGGGAATAAAACCAACGCAATCTTTGGAGGAGGGCCGCACCGGCCAAGGAGACAGCACGGCAAAATTACGCATTATCCTTTTGTCGTCAATGATTTTCTCGCACTTGATCCGGGGGAACAAATGCGATGTTGCTACTACGTACAACGGGAAACGAACAATAGCAACAGCGCACGAGGCCATGTGCAAGTGCAACACAGTGGACAGCGTATATCAATCAATTATAGCACAACAACAATACTGGTGGTGGACTAAGCGAGGAGACCAGATGCCATATGATGGCGTGTATTGTATTGATCCGGTTGTTAATTATTCCCATGGTCCTCTTCGTAGTCTTTCATTTCGAGCTGACGTGCCTGTTACGGGACGCGCCTGTCATGGGCGTGTGTAGTTTGACGGAGCCTGGTTTCAGTGGTTTGTGAGTTGACCGCCTAATGTTGTTTAGTTTGTTAAAAATCTGCGAACTACAACCGCAAAAAAGAAAAAGAAAAAACAATCTGCGAACTAATATGTGGTTAGATGGTTAGAAGAACGATGGTATCCAACTCATTAGGGTTCATGTCCTAAACTAAACATTGATGCTTGCATTGGGTTCATGTCCTAAACTAAACATTGATGCTTGCATTTTTATAGGGATAGAGAGTGTGTTCGTTTGTCCATAGGGAAAACGTCCTGTCTTTATTTATTTTTAACACAACACAAACAAAGTCGCTCACATACACTCACCCCTATGAACTTCTTTGAGCGTCTGAGCCGGCATAACATCTTGAGATTTTACAAAGTCACCACAGGCGCCTCAAAGTCGGCTGGAACGTCTCCTTCCACTGAACGAACATCGTCGAAAGCCTGAAATAATCTAGAAATAATGCAAACATCAATGTAACGTCTAGAATTTGAACTCTCGTGGGCTGGAGATACCACTGTCCTCCTACCATCCAACCACAGGCCGGTTCGTTTGTTTCTTTAACATGTACTTATAGAGTGGTGGTACAAAGCATCCTACACTTAAAACCCAACAGAAGCATTGGATGCATTTATTATTTTCGGTAAGGACGTGTTTGTAATATATGGTCTTTGGCCTAGGATGCAGATTTTTCGAACATGAGGCCAATGCATCCGATTTGGAAGACCAATTTTTTTATAAAAATGAAAATAGCCAAAAGTTTCTGAAACTTTTATGTAATAAAAAGGTCTAATGTGATACTTGGTGACAAGTTTCATGCAAGAATGACTCTCGTGGTATTCTCCGCAAAGAAATGCAAGTCGAAATTTTTTGAATAATAACTTTTATATAGTACTAATTTGTTTTTTCGTGAGAAACTTTCAATCTATTCGTGTTCACTCGTCGTAGTACAAAGAACATCAAGGTAAATAAAAATTACAACCAGGTCCGTGGACCACCTAGCGACGACTATAAGCACTGGAGCGAGGCCAAGGCGCGCCGCCGTCATCGCCCCTCCCTCGCTGGAGCCAGACAAATCTTGCTGTAGTAGACAGTTGGAAGGTCGTCGTGCTAAGGTTCCATAGGGCCAGCATACCAGAGGAACAATCATCGCTGATGAAGAAAGTCGTAGGTCGAAAACATGAGACCTGTAAACACCAAAACCAGGACTAAGCGAGGAGACCAGATGCCATATGATGGCGTGTATTGTACTGATCCGGTTGTTAATTATCCCCCTGGTCCTCTTCCTAGTCTTCCATTTCGAGCTGATGTGCTGGCGCGTGTGTCATGGGCGTGTGTGGTTTGACCGAGCCTGGTTTCAGTGGTTTGTGAGTTGACCGCCTAATGTTGTTTGGTTTGTTAACAATCTGCGAACCAACATGTAATTAAATGGTTAGGGGAACAAGTAAGGGGACAATGGTATCGCCCTAGACTAAACATTGGTGCTTGCATTTTTCATAGGGGTAGAGCGTGCATTCATTTATAGAAAAACGCTAGCCTTTATTCTTTAACACTGTACAATCGAAGTCGCTCACATACACGAGCATACACTCACCCTTATGAACTTTTTCGAGCGATTGAGCCGGCATAGCATCTTGAGATTTTATGAAGTCACCACAGGTGCCTCGCAGTCGACTGAAACGTCTCCTCCCACTGAACGAGCATCGTCAAAAGCTTGAAATAAAACCAAAAATAATGCGAGCATCAATGTCAAATTTAGGACTTGAACTCCGATGGACTGGAGATATTACTGTCTCCTCCTATCCATCCAACCACAAGTTGATCTGTTTGATTCTTTAACATGTACTTGTAGAGTGGTGGTACAAAGCATCCTACGGCTAAAACCCAGCATAAACATTGGATGTATTTTTTACCTTTTGTAAGGATGTGTTTGTAATATACGGCCTTTGGCCTAGGATGCAGATCTTTGGAACATGAGGCCAATGCATCCGATTTGGAAGAACATTTTTTTAAATGAAAAATAGTGAAAAGTTTCTGAAACTTTTATGTAATAAAAATGCTCTAGTGTAATACTTGTGTGAAAAGTTTCATGGAGGAATGACTCCCATGGTATTCTCAGCAAAAAAATGCAAATCAAAATTATGCGAATAGTAACTTTTATATAAGACAAATTTGTTTTCTGTTTTGCGTGAGAAACATTCAATCTATTCGTCTTCAATCATTATAGTACAAATAAATAAAAACTACAACCAGGTCTGTGGACCATCTAGCGACGGCTGCAAGCACTGAAGCAAGCCGAAGGCGCACCGCCGTCATCGCCCCTTCCTCACTGGAGCCAGACAAACCTTGTTGTAGTAGACAGCCGGGAGGTCGTCGTGCTAAGGCTCCATAGGACCAGCACACCAGAGCAGCAACCATCAACGATGAAGAAAGTCGTAGGTCAAAAGCGTCAAACCTTTGAAAACCCAAGAGGAACAAACATCAGATCCAAACAGATCCACCGAAGACCAGGACCGAGCGAATCCCGCGAGATCCGACGGAGACACGCCTCCACACGCCCTCCGACGATGCTAGACACATCATCATGGTGGGGATAGTGAGGGACATCGCGGCCGGCGCACGGTCCTAACCAAGACACTGAACCTAACAATAACAACAACGGGGTCCCTCCCGCCGGTGGGGGGCCGAGATCCTCCGCACCTCCATGGCCCAAAGGCCATCGAAGACGGGCGGACCGGCGGCATTGCTGACGGAAGGAGGAGGAAAGTTTGGGATGTTTTCTTGTGGAGGAGGAAAGAGAAAGCTAGCGGATATTATTCCTTCACAAAAAATTTCACACGAATATTACGCTAAGTCATGTTTGTTATAGAACTTGAACTTTTTTTCACTCTTTTGAGTTTTTTTAAATCAAGTTCAGGTGCAATGGGAGCTGAGACCAGTAGATACTTCCTCTTTGGCCTTTCTGTAAAACAAGTCCCTAGTTTATGCAAGGAAGCAAAGAGAAAATACTGCACAAAATTTGCATGACCTCCATGGCACCATGCCCGGGAGGAATAAGAGGGGCCGCCCTTCAGCCATAAGATTCAATGAATCGCCGGAGAGAATTGACTCGCCACCATGGGCGTCATGGTTTTAACAAGTCCACTGTTGATGGAACACACTGTCCCCATGTGCATCATCTTCACCACTTCTCCTCATCGAAAATAACTTACAACTGAAAGTGAAGTCGAAGTGCCTTCTCTATACAAGGGAACGAACCTAATATTGTCAGAAGCTCGGATCGGACGAGGCAAGGCACCGACGTAGTCTATCTAGGGCTCTCCAACTATCGTGGTGGGCGCACGGTAGATGCCATGGGATGGCTAAAGAGAGGAGGAGGCTCGAGGGCACTGGTAGGCTCCAGAGGCGAGGTTGGCATGAGCGAGCGCGGGACGCAAGACATACCCAGGTTCGGGGCTCTCCAGAGAGATAATACCCCTAGTCCTGCCGAGTGTGGTTTATATGCGACAGTACAAGGTTGCTCCTGGAGCTGTATGGAGGAACAAGGAAGGCTGGCCAAGGCTTAGGCTGCTCCTTCTCCTCGGGTGGGTTCTACTGACTGGTGGCTAATTTCTCCATCCTTTCCTGCTTGCTTACTTGCTTACTTGCCCGTATGCGTGAGGGCTCCCGGAGGGTTTTATAGGCCAACCCCCCAAGGGTACAATGGTAATGTTACACGTTGGTGGGGCCAGTCGTCAGCATCCGAGGACCCCGGCTGGGACCCACTGGGGGTGGTTCACGGGGTTCCCTAGGTGCGGGCCCCGCGTGCCTAGGGGGATTGTGCATCATCTTGTCAATCGTCAGGGAGTGGCCGAGTCGAGTCGTGTATAGTGGCGCTCTGTCAGGTCGCCGCTTGCTGTCGTCAGCAGTGACGACGGGGGCACTGTTGCCACGCCGAGCCTGGTCAGCGGGTAGGTGAGGGGCACTGTTGCCATGCTCCGGCTGACCAGAGGTATGGGCGGGGCACTATTGCCTTGGTCATCAATGGCTGAAGAGTCGTCCCATTGTACGGCATGGATGGGACGGGAGCTGACTCGTGGCTGGGTTGCAGAGCACGCCACGGGTGGAGCTGGCTTGTTGAGGAAGCCTTGGTTGTGCCGAGTTCGGCTGTCTTGTATTGGTTGTCGAGGCCGAGTCGAGGTGCCTGGCCGGGTTGGAGAGTTCGGCCGGGTCGCGGGGCCTGGCCGGGTCGAGCGACCTAGTCGAGCGCGTGCTGGCTTGAGGGGCGACGCCGGCCCCGTTATTTTTGAAAAGGATCCGGGTTCCGTCTCCTGCCCGGGGTTCATCCCCCCAACAGTAGTCCTCGAAGCTGTGAAGGTCCGCCGTCTTCGGATGGGAGGGCCTTCACGGTTTCCCCCTTAAAAAAAGGTGAATTCTGCGAGCGCCGGGTCTGGCAACACCTACTGTGTGCCGGTTCTTTTAGAAACCGGATCGCGGCATCTCGGCGATGGCGGGAACCGATGAGTCCATCAAATCTTGGGGCAATCCACGCTGCGGAGGCGGAGGGGCCTGACAGGCCACGCGCGTGACGGGACTGGGCGACGAGCTGGGGCCGCCGCCGCGTGCCCTTGGACCAATCGTGCGGATTTATTGCGGCGTCCGGGGGTCAGTTGCCCTTCCCCGTGCAGTTACTGCGCGCGTACGTGCGCACTTTTTGCGGGGTAGTGGGAAACACAAGCGCAGACGATCCCACTCCCCCACGTTCAAACCGAGGCCTATAAATTGGGGGCAAGGGGAGCGGCGGACATCATTCTCGCTCACGCTCCCCTGCCTCTTCGCCCTTGCTCTGCTTCTTGCGACCGCCGCGCTGCGACGCCCGCTGCTCCGAGCAGAGCTTCGTCGTCGTCCATCTTCTTTCTTCCTTTCTCATCTTCATTGATGGCACTGCTGTCGGGCTCCTGGATGGGCTCGACTGTCACCCTCAAGGACATCACCCATCCCCGCTCGTCCCGGCGCTTGCCGCGGGAAACAGAGGTCGCCGTCCGCCTGCCGCGCGGCGAGCAGAGGCCGCAGCCCCAGGGGACGGAGCGCGTGGTCTTCCTCCCGCATTTCGAGCGCGGGTTTGGGCTGCCGGCGAGCACCTTCTTCGCACGTTCTTGGAGTTATTCGGGCTCCAGCCCCACCATCTTGGTGTCGACGCCGTCGTCCAGCTATCGGGCTTCGTCACCCTCTGCGAGGGGTACCTAGGGGTCGAGCCCACGATCGACCTCTGGGCGTGCCTCTTCTCCCATTGCGGCGGCCGTCGTCTCGAAAACGGTCGGGGATGGATTGCCCCAAGATTCCGCTGGAGGACTCTGCCAAGAAATGGCAGAATTCCTTCTTCTACGTCCGCAACTTGGGCGCGGACCGCATCAACCTTCCGGCCTTCGCCATCGCGCAGCCGCGGGTGAAGATGAGCTGGGGTTACTACCCCAGGAACCCGTCGCAGGAGATCCTCAGTCTCTGCGAACGGGTAGCGGTGATGAAGACGCGGGAGGGGCTCACCGGCAACGACCTCATCGCGGCATTCATCATGCGCCGGGTCCTCCCGCTGCAGCGGCGCACCTGCCTCATCAGCGAGATGGCCGGTCTTCAGGACCCCAATCGCATGGGGGCGGCGCGCTTGTCGGCGGACCAGATTGCGCGCCGGGTGAACGACATCTCCAAGGCCAACCTTGGGGACGACCGGCGGTTCAGCAAGGCGTCGTACAACCAATCGAATCCGGCGCCTCTGATGAGTATTTGGTCTTCTTACTTTGCTGCTGCGCATCTCCTCGTTCGTCCTGATGCGACGCGGGAGGTGCTTTTGAATGCCATCCGACACCCTTACGCCCGGGCTCCGTCGCAGGTGGTGTGGGCGACATTGGAGGAGCCCGCGGCCCACAGCGGAGAGGAGGAGGATGAGGTCGGCATCGGCGCTGGGCATCGCGCGGGTAAGCCCTGCCTTCTTGCTTTCTCTCTTGTGTTTCTTGAGTTGTTGGTTGCGACACGGCGCGGGCGATGCTGACGCCGATTGCTGATGTAGTGGCGTTGGGTGGAGGAGGCGGCGATGCGGGCGGAGCCGGGTCGTCGCACGGAGCGGCGCCAAGCCGTCCGCACGGGAAGGACAGTGTTGCGCCGCGGCGCCGGGCCCCGAAGCGCGCGGCGGACCCGACTGGGAGCGCGAGGCCGGCCAAGAGGAAGCGTGGCGCCGGGCAGGGAAGGCCGGCCCCCGTCCTGGTCCTGCAAGGGTAAGTTTCTTCTCCTGTCTCCGTTCGAGCAGTCGAGCCGACTTCGCTTTTGTTCATTTCGTCTTCTTCTTCAGGTCGCCGATCACGCTCGCGAGGGCGACGGCGGATGCCGCGGCCGCCAAGGAGGTCGTGTTCCGCAGGAGCCGGTTCGATCCCGTCGACCGAGTCGAGGAGGAGGAGCCGGCCGACCCGGACCTCGGCTTGGACCGGACCGATGCCGAAGGCCTGGCCTAGCGGGACAGGAACATGGCCGAGGCGGAGCTGGAGGCGGCGTCGGTCCGGGCTTGGACCGACGCGGCGGCGGCATGGGCGCGAGCCGGCGAAGAGCCGGCATGGCGCGAGATGCCGGAGGGCACGGTGGTGGAAGCGACGGTCTTCGAGCCGTCGTCGGTGAGGGAGCGCGGCCGAGGAGGCCGGGCTAACGTGGTGATCCTCAACCAGGAGGTCGTGAAGGTGGAGGACGACACCCCACCGCGGATCAACTCTGTTGAGCGGGCGGGGGCCGGCGGAGGCGGCGATGGTGCCATCTTGGGGGAAGCACCACGGGTGGCGCCGCAGGGGACGCCACCGGCGTTGGAGGAGGCGCCACGGGTGGTGGCGCCCTAGGCCACCCCGGCTGCCGAGCCGGCGGTGGCGTCGCAGGCCATCCCGGCGTCTGGGTCGTCGGTGGCGCCGGAGGAGGGGCTGGCCGCGGTGGGAGCGACCGGCGGGGAGCATGCCCTGGTGCCCCGGCAAGGAGGACGTCGGGCCGCCGCGTCGCAGCCGCCGCGGAGCGGGAGCGTTGTGGTCTTTGGGCCCCACACCCAGGAGGAGGCGGCGATGGACGCCGTCAGCCACCGCCTGCGCGGACGGACGGACCGGCTCGAGGCCTTCGCCCAGGCCGAGGTGGAGCGGACGCGGGATTTGGAGCGCGCCATGTTGGTAAGCTTCTTCTACAGCTTCTTCTTTGTGGGGGCGCGCTAGCGTACCCACTGGGTGTAGCCCCCGAGGTTCGAGCCAACTATGGGTCGAATCTTTAGAATGTTGTCTTTGTTCTGATTGTTGCCCTTTTAGCAACTCGACGCCTATCGAGTCAGCGCCTTCAACCGCCTCCTGGGTAAATACGAGGAGCTCAAGGAGCAGCTCACCGCCAAGGAGGAGGAGCTCCACGTCGCCGTAGGTATCTTCGTGCTCTTTTCTAGTGGGGGCGCGCTAGCGTACCCACTCGGTGTAGCCCCCGAGATTTGGGCCAACTATGTAGCAGTTGGGCCAAATCTTAAGTCTTGGTCTTCTTTTTTCTTTTCTGAATCTTCTTTCTGCAGCCGAGGTGTTGTCCCGGTAGACCCGGCTGCTCCGGGCCGATCATTACTATGACCGACTCGTTGCTGACACCGGCCGTCTTGGTGCTGAGGTGGCGCAGGCGAAGGCGGAGGCGGCGGAGGCCCAGCGGCCGCTTGACGAGGCCAACCAACTGCAGGAGCAGTTGGCGGGCCACAAGAGCCACCTTGAGGCCGAGGTGGAGCTCCTTAAGGCGGAGGCCGCCAAGGCGGTGGAGGCGCAGCAGGCCCTGGTCGAGGTGGATGATACGTCTTCAACGTATCTATAATTTATGAAGCATTCATGCTATTTTATTATCTATTTTGAATGATTATGGGTTTTATTATACACTTTTATATTACTTTTGGGACAAACCTATTAACCGGAGGCCCAGCCCATATTGCTATTTTATTGCCTGTTTTAGTATTTCGAGGAAAATGAATATCAAACAGAGTCCAAACGGAATGAAACCTTCGGCAGCGTGATTTTTGGGAAGAATATGATCCTGGAGACTTGGAGTTCACGTCAGAAGATCCTCGAGGAGGCCAGGAGATAGGGGGGGGCACCCCCTACTGGGCGCGCCCCCTGTCTCGTGGGCCCCTCGAGCACCCCCCGACCGACTTCTTTCGCCTATATAGTCCCACGTACCCTAAAAACATCCAGGGAGAAGATAGACCGGGAGTTCCGCCGCCGCAAGCCTCTGTAGGCACCAAAAACCTCTCGGGAGCCCGTTCCGGCACCCTGCCGGAGGGGGAACCCATCACCGGTGGCCATCTTCATCATCCCGGTGCTCTCCATGACGAGGAGGTAGTCGTTCACCCTCGGGGTTGAGGGTATGTACCAGTAGCTATGTGTTTGATCTCTCTCTCTCTCTCTCGTGTTCTCTCTATGGCACGATCTTGATGTATCGCGAGCTTTGTTATTATAGTTGGATCTTATGATGTTTCTCTCCCTCTACTCTCTTGTGATGAATTGAGTTTCCCTCTTGAAGTTATCTTATCGGATTGAGTCTTTATTTGAGAACACTTGATGTATGTCTTGCCGTGTTTATCTGTGGTGACAATGGGATATCACGTGCCACTTGATGTATGTTTTGGTGACCAACTTGCGGGTTCCTCCCATGAACCTATGCATAGGGGTTGGCACACGTTTTCTTGACTCTCCGATAGAAACTTTGGGGCACTCTTTGAAGTACTTTGTGTTGGTTGGATGAATCTGAGATTGTGTGATGCATATAGTATAATCATGCCCATGGATACTTGAGGTGACAATGGAGTATCTAGGTGACATTAGGGTTTTGGTTGATTTGTGTCTTAAGGTGTTATTCTAGTACGAACTCTTTAATAGATCGATCCGAAAGAATAACTTTGAGGTGGTTTCGTACCCTACCATAATCTCTTTGTTTGTTCTCCGCTATTAGTGGCTTTGGAGTGACTCTTTGTTGCATGTTGAGGGATTTTTATATGATCTATCTATGTTATTATTGTTGAGAGAACTTGCACTAGTGAAAGTATGAACCCTATGCCTTGTTTCCTACCATTGCAATACCGTTTACGCTCACTTTTATCACTACTTACCTTGCTGTTTTTATATTTTCAGATTACAAATACTCATTTCTACCATCCATATTGTACTTGTATCACCATCTCTTCGCAGAACTAGTGCACCTATACAATTTGCCATTGTATTGGGTGTGTTGGGGACACAGGAGACTCTTTGTTATTTGGTTGCAGGGTTGTTTGAGAGAGACCATCTTCATCCTACGCCTCCCACGGATTGATAAACCTTCGGTCATCCACTTGAGGGAAATTTGCTACTGTACTACAAACCTGTGCACTTGCAGGCCCAGCAACGTCTACAAGAAGAAGGTTGTGTAGTAGGCATCAAGCTCTTTTCTGGCGCTGTTGCCGGGGAGGCTAGGTAAGCGGCACTCACACCCCGTCAACTAAGCTCTTTTCTCGCGTCGTTGCTGGGGAGGTGAGTGCTTGAAGGTATATCTTTAGATCTTGCAATCGAATCTTTTTGTTTCTTGTTTTATCACTAGTTTAGTTTATAAAAGAAAACTACAAAAAATGGAGTTAAGTTTGGCTCATACTCTTTATCTTTTTAATATCTTTCGTGAGTATGATGGGAAGGAAAATTATGCTCAAGTGCTAGAAGAAGAATTACATAGAATGCTTGGTACTAAATCTTTGAATGATGAGCATGATTGCAACGTTGTTAGTTTTAATTCCTTGAATATCCATGATGCTAACGATATGCAAAGCCACAAGCTTGGGGAAGCTATGTGAGGGAGTCCTGGACTAGGGGGTGTCCGGACAGCCGGACTATCAATGTCCGTCGGACTCCAAGACTACGAAGATACAAGATTGAAGACTCCGGCTCGTGTCCGGATGGTACTTTCCTTGGCGTGGAAGGCAAGCTTGGCGATACGGATATGTAGATCTCCTACCATTGTAACCGACTCTGTGTAACCCTAGCCCTCTCCGATGTCTATATAAACCGGAGGGCTTTAGTCCGTAGGACAACATACATTACAACAATCATACCATAGGCTAGCTTCTAGGGTTTAGCCTCCTTGATCTCGTGGTAGATCTACTCTTGTACTACCCATATCATCAATATTAATCAAGCAGGACGTAGGGTTTTACCTCCATCGAGAGGGCCCAAACCTGGGTAAAAACATCGTGTCCCTCGTCTCCTGTTACCATCCGCCTAGACGCACAGTTCGGGACCCCCTACCCGAGATCCGCCGGTTTTGACACCGACATTGGTGCTTTCATTGAGAGTTCCTCTGTGTCGTCACTGATAGGCTTGATGGCATCTTCAACCAACAACGCCGTCCAGGGTGAGATTTTTCTCCCCGGACAGATCTTCGTATTCGGCGGCTTCGCACTACGGGCCAATTCACTTGGCCATCTGGAGCAGATCGAAAGCTACGCCCCTGGCCGTCAGGTCAGATTTGGAAGCTTAAACTTCACGGCTGATGTCCGCGGAGACTTGATCCTCGACGGACTCGAGCCACAGCCAAGCGCGCCGCACTGTGACGATGGGCATGATCTAGCTCTGCCGCCGAACAGTGCCTTGGTGGCCGCACACGGATCCGCTTCGGCCATTAGCCCGGAGCCGATCGCCCAGATCGAGGGTCGATGGATAGACGCCGCCCTGGGGGCTTCAACATCCACGGCGATGGAGCCGAACACTAATCTTGTCCCCTGCGAAACTCGTGATTCCAAGGCGCCGGACTCCTCGCCGGACTCCGAACCTCCCGCGTCCCTACCAATCGATCCGGATTGGGCGCCGGTTATGGAATTCACCGCCGCGGACATCTTCCAATGCTCGCCTTTTGGCGATATCTTGAATTCACTAAAGCATCTCTCGTTATCAGGAGAGTCCTGGCCGGATTATGGCCAGGATGGTTGGGATGCGGACGACGAAGAAATTCAGAGCCCACCCACCACCCACTTTGTAGCCACTATCGACGATCTAACCGACATGCTAGACTACGACTCCGAAGACATCGACGCTATGGACGACGATGCCGGAGACGAACAGGAACCAGCGCCCACAGGGCACTGGAAGGCCACCTCGTCATATGACGTATACATGGTGGATACCCCAAAAGATGGGGACGGCGAAGAAACAGCGGAGGCAGATCCCTTAAAGAAACAGCCCAAGCGCTGGCGTCAGCGGCGCCGCTCTAAATCTCGCCACAGCAAGAATGGAAATTCCGGCACAGGAGATAATAATACTCCAGAGAATGCCGAAGACAATCCCCTCCAGCAAGACTCAGCGCAGGAGGATGCAGAAGCAAGCCCTCATGAGGGGGCGGCAGATGAAGAGGTTGAGGATCATAATTATATGCCTCCCTCTGAAGACGAAGCAAGCCTCAACGATGACGAATTCGTTGTACCCGAGGATCCCGTCGAACAAGAGTGCTTCAAGCGCAGGCTTATCGCCACAGAAAAAAGCCTGAAGAAGGAAAAACGGAGGCTCAAAATAGCGGAAGACACATTCAGAATGAGATGGAGCAAAGTGCTCAAAACCGCAGATAAGTACGGCAATGGCCACCAATCAAAGAGCTACCCGAAGCGCAAGCTGCTACCAGAATTCGACGAGGAGGCCATAGAGCCCCCACCGTCCAAAAATAAAGAGGCTGCCTGGCCGGATAGACGGCCAGATGATAGGCCAAATTCTGACAGCGGCGCCCCACATAAACCAACCAACGAACTTGGAAGGATAGATGGCCCAGCCAGATCCATCTACGGGCCAAAGGAGAAGGCCCCAGGAAGCAAGGCAATACGTCAAGTGTCCGATGATAGCGGCACACAAGGGGCGCCGCACACCCACTATGTTTCACTGACGAGGTGCTGGACCATGAATTCCCAGCAGGATTTAAACCCATAAACATAGAAGCCTACGATGGAACAACAGACCCCGGAGTCTGGATAGAAGATTATATACTACATATACATATGGCCAGAGGAGATGATCTCCACGCCATAAAATACCTACCCCTCAAGCTCAAAGGGCCAGCCCGTCATTGGCTTAAAAGCCTCCCAGAAAATACTGTTGGAAGTTGGGAAGAGCTTGAGGACGCGTTTAGAGCAAATTTTCAAGGGACTTATGTCCGCCCTCCGGATGCAGATGACCTAATTCATATAACTCAACAGCCCGGAGAGTCAGCGCGGAAATTCTGGAACAGGTTCCTTACAAAAAAGAACCAAATAGTCGACTGTCCGGACGCCGAAGCCTTAGCAGCTTTCAAGCACAATGTCCGAGACGAATGGCTCGCCAGGCACCTCGGTCAAGAGAAACCGAGGACAATGTCCGCACTGACAAGCCTCATGACCCGCTTCTGTGCGGGCGAGGATAGCTGGTTAGCACGATGCAGCACCAGCAACCCAAGTACATCAGAGATAAGAGATGGAAACGGAAAATCACGGCGCAGAAAAGAGCAGCGCCGGAATAAAGTGAAAAGCCCAAAGAGCGCGGCAGTCAATGCCGGATTCAAAAGCTCGCGGCCCAATAATAAAACACAGCCTCTTAAGGATGACAGTGACGAATTGTCCAACTTAAACAAAATTTTGGGTCGGATATGTCAAATCCACAGTACCCCCGGAAGGCCTGCAAATCACACCCATAGGGATTGTTGGGTTTTTAAACAGTCCGGCCGACTAAATGCCGAACACAAGGGGCTCGACGCGTCAAGCGAAGAAGATAAACCCCACCAGCAGAGCACCGGAAAACAAAAGACTTTCCCACAAGGGGTCAAAGCAGTAAACTCACTTCATGTGATAATACGGAAAAATAGTGCGGCACTTTCTAAAAAGAGCTTCGCACGGTCCAACCCAGCAGACCGTAGAGATTGGATATCAAAACAAATCACCTTCGACCACCTGGACTATTCCAGAAGCGTTCGAAATGCGGGACGGACTCCCTTGATATTGAATCCCATAATAGACGGATTGCAATTTACTAACGTCCTAATGGACGGAGGCAGTGACTTAAACCTGCTATATTCAACCACAATCCGTAGGATGGGGATAGACCCTACCAAAATTCGACACAGCCGCACTTCCTTCAAAGGAGTGACGCCAGGCCATTACGCCAAGTGCACAGGCTCCATATTACTAGAAGTCGTGTTCGGATCGCCGAACAATTCTCGACGCGAAAAATTAATTTTTCATATCGTCCCATTTGAAAGTGAATACCAAGCACTCTTGGGACGAAAGGCTTTTGTCCGCTTCAACGCCATACCACATTACGCATCTCTTACACTCAAGATGCCCGGACCGCGTGGCGTAATTTTAGTGTGAGGGTCACTTAAAGACCCCGGACTTGGATAGACGAATCCGGCGTCAATGGGCTAGGGGCTCCCTAGCCGCATACCCCTTCACAGGGGGCTGCGCGCACAAATAACCGCGGGTTCATACAAACCCCGCTTTAATTATTTATATTTCTAATATTTTTCGCACAAACTGTTTTTAAAACTAAACGTTCCTCTCTTTTTACAGATGAACAACGTGCATACCCGTCCAGGATAACGGCGCAACGGAGACACAAGCGCAGACGTGCAGTAGGGACCCGTTGTGAGGATTCTTTTCAGATTAAGACCCTGCGTAAACCTTTTTTATTGTCTCTTGTTGTTATTCTCCCTTGATTTCTTCCTATAGCCAAAGCGGAGCCTGATGTTTTGGCATCGGCCGCGTCAGAAGACCATGCCCGTACCTGGACACTAGGGGCTTAGGGCATCGTTCTGCCCATTATTATAAAGACCGAACACCTTAGGGAGTGTTCGGCGTCTCGAGTTAGGCATTATATGCATCAGCTCCGAATCATGTCTTTGGTCAAATGTTGGGTTTGCCCGGCTCCTGTGTTTTGCTGCCTTACGTTCCGTATCATCGGCTAACGCGGCACCAGGAGAACTACTGCGATTGTGCCCCAGTTCGGCTGGGCGAGCACCTCAGTAGAGAAAGCCGAAAACTGACTGTCATGATGCAGCGAGAGACTGGTCAACCACTCGATCGACTATCGGAATGTTTAGAATTCCCCGCTTTGACGAAGGGCCGTTTCCCGGTCAGGCACACGCGCTCCGAATCCGGAGAAGAGCGATGCCACCAGGGGCTATATCGTAGCCCCACCCTTGAGCTCCATTGGCTAAGTGAAAGTGATAAAGCATTATAGTCCGGATTGCCTCGTTCGCTATGCTACCACCTCCTTATAATAGGACCGAGACGTCGGATTAAGTGTGAAAACGCGCTATTTTTGCAAACACCCCAGCACCTTGTGCGTGGGGGCTGAAGCCGAAGACTGCCTTCTTTCAGGTTATACACAAGTATACGTAAACGGCCGAACAGGAGAAGTTTTACTACTTGAACGCACAAGTATAAAAAACAGTTATAACATAATCATCGATTTACAAGCTAATGCATTCATTTGAATGTTACATTCTTCGAGCACTGCGACTCTATTATACGAGCGCCACGCATAACTTCCCCGAAATAGTGCTCGGCAGGGAGCCGGTCTTTATCCGAACCCTGGGCAGTAATAGCGGTGGCGTCCATCTCTGGACAATGCGCCTTTACACGGGCAAGAGCCATCCGCGCGCCCTCTATACAGGCCGACCGCTTCATCTCCTTTATATGCGGCACCGCTCCAAGGAATTGCTGTAGTAAGCCAAAGTAGCTCGTCGCCTTGGACCTCTCTGGCCAGACATGGGCCACGATGTCAGTCATGGCAAGTCTGGACAATCTATTTAGCTCGGCCCATTCGGCCAACCGGTCTGTCAATGGAAGTGGGCGATCCGGACTGTGGAATTGAGACCAATATAGCTCTTCCGTCTCGTGATCCTTCTGGCTCCGGAAGTGCTTAACGGCATCTGCCGCACTTGCAGCTAAGTCCATATATGGATCCTCCGGACTCCACAGCCGCTCAAATTGAGCATACTTTCCATCCATAAACCGGCGACGCAGCAAAAAAGGCTTGCCAGCCACGATCTCTCCGGCTTGGCACAGTTCCTCCTTCATAGCCCGCATTGCAGAGCGGGCATCCTTGGCTTCGGCGGTGGCCTTCTTCAGGTCTTCCCGCTCCGATAAGTGCTCCTTTCAAGAGCCCCATTGCGGTCGGCAGCATCCTTTACTTTTATGGCCAATTCGGCCACCTCGGCCCTGCTTAGGCAGTGCGCAGCCTTTTCGGCTTTCAACTCCTCGGCCGCCCTCGAGGCAGCCGCTTCACTCCTTCGGGCTTGCTCCTTAGCTCGAGCAAGTTCAGCCCGAAGGCCCTCCACAGCAGCAGCACCGTCTGTACAAACAACATATAATTTATCAGAGGAGGGCTTCGACCCCCTTAATAAAGCGACTGCGGAGAACTCTTTTACCTTGCGACTCGTCAAGTCGCCTGTTGACAAGTGCGATGTCCGCATCTGCCAAGTCCAATTGCCGATTTAACTCGGCAAACTCACTAGTCCGGCTAGCCCCCGGACTATCCGCCACCTGC
This sequence comes from Triticum timopheevii, assembly GCA_963921465.1. Taxonomy (NCBI): domain Eukaryota; kingdom Viridiplantae; phylum Streptophyta; class Magnoliopsida; order Poales; family Poaceae; genus Triticum; species Triticum timopheevii. The sequence continues at coordinate 568,941,465 of OY997266.1, forward strand.
ATATGAACGACGTAATTCATTTCTTTAGATTTCGATCCTCGGTACGCTGTCGTTTTCCGACAACCTACCGAGTCTCAGGGGCTACTATCCATACAGGGCGCATTTTTTATATGCAAAACTGTTAAAAGACAAAGGGGTGCGTTATTCTCGCATACCTCAAATCCCGCCAGCAAACTCATGGCGGCATTACGCAATTCGCTCTCAGCGGACGAAATCCTTCCAATCAACATACGCATTAACGCACGGTGATCTTCTGAAATGGACGCCCTCTCAAGCAGATTCTTCAGTTCTCCTGGCTGGACACTAGTAGGTGCCGAACTCTCTGGCCCCTCCGGACTCGGGGATACCCTCCGTGATGACACTTCGGGTTCGCCTGCCTCATCTAGCGGCACTGCGGACGGAGGCATATCGCTCTCCATCATCTCCGGAAGAAGGTCCCCCGAAGATGAACTCGTCTGAGAAGGCTGCAGATCCGAACTGCAATATAAATATTTTGGTTATCTACAGAAGCACAAATGAAGGTATTTCCTTACTAATTAACTCCCTCTTTCATACTCACGGCTCGCTGGAGGGCCGATCCTTTGATGATGATTGTGCGTCCGGATTCTTTCTGGGCGCCGGACCCCCCGGGGAAGATCTCTTCCCATGCTTAGGGGCTTTGGCCTCCGGATCTTCGGAGGCGGTCCTCTTCTCCCCCTGAAGGAAGGGGTTCTTGCTTCCTCCCTCTTCAGTCGCCCCTTTGGGCGAAATATTAGCTCCTCTATTTTCCCCGTCGCCCCCTTCTGTGGGCGCAACCTCCAACATTCTGACCAGCACGGGCTCCTGTGCGGTCTCTGGGAGGGGGGCCGGACACCTTATCAGCCTTGATCGCGCCACCCATTCCTGTAAAGAAGAAAGGGTCAGGAGGCGAACTATAGAAAGGCACATAAACAGAATGTCTGGACTCTGAGCTACTTACCTGAGTATCCGGGCGATCGCGGCTTAGACCTGCATCCTCGGCTAAATCCGGACACGCCACCTGCGGTCCGAAGAACAACTTGTACATCTCCACGGGTGTCGCACCCATGAAGTGTTGGAGAATCCGAGGTCCCTCCGGGTTGAACTCCCATAGACGGAGAGGACGGCGTTTGCAGGGCAGAAGATGCCTGATTAGCATAACCTGCATCACCTTGATCAGGTCAATCTCCCTCGCTTAGAGATCTCGAATCCGGCCCTGCAGTGAAGGCACGTCTTCGGACGGCCCCCAATTGAGCCCTTGGTTGACCCACGACATCAGTTGGCGTGGAGGTCCCGGGCGGAATAAGGGCGGCGGATTTTGCCTGCTGCCCCTTGGAGCGGTGATATAGAACCACTCCTGCTGCCACGGTCCAAGTTCCTCTTGGAAGGAACCCTCGGGCCACGGGGCATCGACCTTTTTGCTTATGGTCGCCCCACCGCACTCCGCTTGACGCCCCCCGATCATCTTTGGCTCCACCTTGAAGGTCTTCAGCCATAAGCCGAAGTGGGGAATGACGCGGAGGAAGGCTTCGCAGACGATAATGAATGCGGAGATATGGAGGATGGACTCCGGAGCCAAGTCGTGAAAGTCCAGCCCGTAGTAGAACAGGAGCCCTCTCATGAAGGGATCCGTCGGGAAGCCTAAACCCCGACGGAGGTGGGATACGAAAACGACGTATTCACCGGGCTCGGGGGCTGGCACAGCCTGCCCTTGGGCAGGCAACCTGTGCGAAACCTCGTAGGCCAGGTACTTGGCCTCACGCAACTTCAATATGTCTTCCTCCGTGACGGAGGAGGGCATCCACCGGCCCTGGAGGTCGGAGCCGGACATGATTAAGGATCTGAATCGCTCGAATTTGAGGCTCTGGGTGTTGGAACCAGGGGCGGGGAAGAGATTCGATGCGAGATTGAAGAACAATGGCGAGCCTTGGTCCTCTTATAAAGGGGAAAAATACCAAGAGCTGTCTCCGTGACCGTTTGGGATTCCCCTTCGATAGAGGAGGCGTGGCGACGGGAGCGGTTGGGTTACCCACGCACGTATTGATGAGAATCTCGGAATAAGGGGAACACGATCTCTGCTTCGACAAGACGTGCCAAGGAAACCGCTTCGCTAAACATGCTGAGGTGGTATAGTAATTCAAACAAAGGCCTGGTGGCGGTGTGATGTCACGCCGCATAATACGTCAGCAGATTGAACTAAGTGTACATTTTATTCTCTCTACGGTGGAATGTGGAATTTATTTTGCAGAGCCGGACACTATCCTGGTGTTCATGATCTTCTCTGGATTATTCAAGGGAGGAACCCGCCTTGCAATGCTGAACATTATGCACGCCAGACTTATCGTCATTGAAGACTGGTTCAGGGGCTACTGAGGGAGTCCTGGACTAGGGGGTGTCCGGACAGCCGGACTATCAATGTCCGCCGGACTCCAAGACTACGAAGATACAAGATTGAAGACTCCGGCTCGTGTCCGGATGGTACTTTCCTTGGCGTGGAAGGCAAGCTTGGCGATACGGATATGTAGATCTCCTACCATTGTAACCGACTCTGTGTAACCCTAGCCCTCTCCGGTGTCTATATAAACCGGAGGGCTTTAGTCCGTAGGACAACATACATTACAACAATCATACCATAGGCTAGCTTCTAGGGTTTAGCCTCCTTGATCTCGTGGTAGATCTACTCTTGTACTACCCATATCATCAATATTAATCAAGCAAGACGTAGGGTTTTACCTCCATCGAGAGGGCCCGAACATGGGTAAAAACATCGTGTCCCTCGTCTCCTGTTACCATCCGCCTAGACGCACAGTTCGGGACCCCCTACCCGAGATCCGCCGGTTTTGACACCGACACTATGTTTGATGAATATGATATTTTTTGTCCCCCAAGTTTTTATGAGCAAATTTATGATGATGAAAGCATGCCTCCTATTTATGATGATTATATTGATGAAAGTGGGTTTGGAAGAGTGTCAACTTTATTTAGTGATGAATCCACTATTTCGGAAGAGGTTCCAATTGATTATGAGAACAAAGTTGCTATCTATGATGATTATTGTGATGACTTGTATGCTATTAAGAATAATGATAACCATGAAACTTGTCATCATGATTTTAGTTTTGAATTGGATTATGCCTCACATGATAATTATTTTGTTCAGTTTGCTCCCACTACTATTCATGAGAAGAAATTTGCTTATGTGGAGAGTAGTAAATTTTCTATGCTTGTAGATCATGAAAAGAATGCTTTATGTGCTGGTTATATTGTTGAATTCATTCATGATGCTACTGAAAACTATTATGAGGGAGGAATATATGCTTGTAGGAATTGCAATAATATCAAGTTTCCTCTCTATGTGTTGAAAATCTTGAAGCTATCCTTGTGTTACATTCCTATGCTTGTTGATTATTGTTCCCATAAGTTGTTTGCTCACAAAATCCCTATGCATAGGAAGTGGGTTAGGCTTAAATGTGCTAGTAATGTGCTTCATGATGCTCCTGTTATGTTTCAATTCTTATCTTTTATGTGAGCATCATTGTCATCATCATGCCTATCTAGAAAGGCATTAAAGAAAAGCGCTTGTTGGGAGACAACCCAATATTTACCCTTAATGTTTTGTTGTGTTAACATGATTATGCTACTGTAGTAATCATGTTTTATCGCTTTTGTTTCAATAAAGTGCCAAGTAAGACCTTTAGGATAGCTTACGGTGATAGTTGTGTTGATCCTGCTGAAAATCAGAAACTTTTGCACCCAGTAAATTAGTTTTGTTAATTCATAGAAACGTGATTATGATCTGATTCTTTTTGCTCTGGATTTGTACATAAATTTCTTAGGACTTCCTAATTTGGTAGAATGTTTGTAGTTCCATAAGTATACGTTTGATACATATTACTACAGACTGTTCTGTTTTTGACAGATTCTGTTTTCTATTTGTTGTTTGCTTATTTTAATGAATCTATGAGTAGTATCGGAGGGTATGAACCATATATAAGTTTTAGTACATTAGATATTACACCAATATGAATTTAGAATAATTTCATTACAGTACCTAAGTGGTTGTTTTATTTTCTTATACTAACGGAGCTTACGAGTTTTCTGTTGAGTTTTGTGTTGTGGAGTTTTCCAAGTTTTGGGTAAAGATTCGATGGACCATGGAATAAGGAGTGGCAAGAGCCTAAGCTTGGGGATGCCCAAGGCACCCCAAGGCAATATTCAAGGACAACCAAGAGCCTAAGATTGGGGATGCCCCGGAAGGCATCCCCTCTTTCGTCTTCGTTCATCGGTAACTTTACTTGAAGCTATATTTTTATTCACCACATGATATGTGTTTTGCTTGGAGCATCATTTTATTTTGTTAGTATTTGCTTGATGTTATTTAGATTAATGTTTTGCATCTTTATTTTCAATAAAAATGTCAAGGATAGCCTTTGACATGCTTATTTTGCTAGTATACATGTCGCTGTTTGAAAACAGAAAGTTTACCGCTGTTGCAAAAATTCCTTAGAAAAGTAAGAGCATGATATAATGATGAAACCTTTTTCATAATGATATATGATAAATTTACTACAGTGGGAATTTTATTTCATAATTTTTGGAGTTAGGTAAGTATTGATACTCTTGCATTCTTTACAGACTATACTGTTTTGGCAGATTGCTGTTATGGTTGCATTGTTTGCATATGTTTGCTTGTTTAATGATTCTATTTGAGGATAGGAGTATTAAATATGCAGAGGCATTTAGTATTAAATGTTGAATAATAATTTTAGTGATTTGTTACAGTAGATAATTATAAGGTTTTGCATAGGTTTATACTAACCTATCTCATGAGTTCTTGTTGAGTTTGGTGTGGATGAAGCTTTTGATAAAAAGAGAAGCCATGATATGAGAGGAATTAAGGAGACACAAAAGTTCAAGCTTGGGGATGCCCAAGGCACCCCAAGATAATATTTCAAGAAGTCTCAAGCATCTAATCTTGGGGATGCCCCGTTAGGCATCCCACCTTTCTTCTTCAACAACTATCGGTTAGTATCGGTTAAGCCTAAGTTTTTGCTTCTTCACATGAGTTGTGCTATTCTTGCAATGTCATTTTATTTTGTTTTGATTGCTGTTTGAATACAATACCAAGATCTTAAATTCTTTAATGAGAGAGAGTCTTCGCATAGTAGCATAATTATTTAGCTACTCATTGATCTTCACTTATATCTTTTTGGAGTAGTTTTTCATTTACTCGTGTGCTTCACTTATATCCTATGAGTAAATTGTTGAATGAGTTGAATGTCATAAATCTGAAATTATATATGTATCATTTGCTTATCCCATGGGAAGTAATGACTTCACATCTAAGAAGTAGAGATTGTAAATTTATTGAAGGTTAGCAAGCGTTGTATTGGCCATTTGAACAATTCATGAAAGAATATTGAAGGAAGAGCGATTTCACATATAAATATACTATCCTAGACATCTTTTATAGTTGTGAGCACTCATTAAGTATGACATGCTAAAGAGTTGATGTTGGACAAGGAAGACAATGTAATGGTTTATGTTTTCCGACATCTCAGTTAAAGTATATTGTCATGGATCGTTCAAACATGTTGAGCTTGCCTTTCCCCCTCTTGCTAGCCAAAATTCCTTGCACCAAGTAGAGATACTACTTGTGCTTCCAAATATCCTTAAACCCAGTTTTGCCATGAGAGTCCACCATATCTACCTATGGATTGAGTAAGATCCTTCAAGTAAGTTGTCATCAGTGTAAGCAATAAAAATTGCTCTCTAAATATGTATGATCTTTTGGTGTGAAGAAAATAGCTTTATACGATCTTGTTATGGAAGCAATAAAAGCGACGGACTGCATAATAAAGGTCCATATACAAGTGGCAATATAAAGTGACGTTCATTCGCATTAAGGTTTTGTGCATCCAACCCTAAAAGCGCATGACAACCTCTGCTTCCCTCTGCGAAGGGCCTATCTTTTACTTTATGTCTTTTACTTTATGCAAGAGTCAAGGTGATCTTCACCTTTCCCTTTTTCATTTTATCCTTTGGCAAGCACTTTGTGTTGGGGTGATCCTGATATATATATATATATATATATATATATATATATATATATATATATATATATATATATATATATATATATCCAATTGGATGTAAGTTAGCATGAACTATTATTGTTGACATCACCCAAAGGTGAATACGTTGGGAGGCAACACTATAAGCCCCTATCTTTCTCAGTGTCCGATTGAAACTCCATAATCATTAGTATTGCGTGAGTGTTAGCAATCGTAGAAGACTATATGATAGTTGAATATGTGGAGTTTGCTATTCCTGAGAATAAGATGAATTGCAATTGTTTGATAACTGAGAATGAAGTTTGCTAGTTTTCAAAAAAGTTTATGGTCTATGCTTTGACATGTGAATTGCTTGTTACTTTATCGTGAGAAGTTTTATGAGATGAACTACTGTTATGCCATATTATCATGCTGGAAAAGGTGATTGAAATTATCATTGATCAAGCTTGTGCACCTTCTAGCATTCACACTTCATAAATTCTTTCTTTTATCATTTACCTACTCGAGGACGAGTAGGAATTAAGCTTGGGGATGCTGATACGTCTCCAACGTATCTCTAATTTATGAAGCATTCATGCTATTTTATTATCTATTTTGAATGATTACGGGCTTTATTATACACTTCTATATTACTTTTGGGACTAACCTATTAACCGGAGGCCCGGCCCATATTGCTGTTTTATTGCCTGTTTCAGTATTTCGAGGAAAAGGAACATCAAATGGAGTCCAAACGGAATGAAACCTTCGGCAGCGTGATTTTTGGGAAGAATATGATCCTGGAGACTTGGAGTTCATGTCAGAAGATCCTCGAGGAGACCAGGAGATAGGGGGCGCCCCCTCCCCCCCTACTAGGCGCGCCCCCTGTCACGTGGGCCCCTCGAGCACCCCCCGACCGACTTATTTCGCCTATATAGTCCCACGTACCCTAAAAACATCCAGGAGAAGATACATCGGGAGCCCCACCGCCGCAAGCCTCTGTAGCCACCAAAAACCTCTCGGGAGCCCGTTCCGGCACCCGCCGGAGGGGGAACCCATCACCGGTGGCCATCTTCATCATCTCGGCACTCTCCATGACGATGAGGGAGTAGTTCACCCTCGGGGCTGAGGGTATGTACCAGTAGCTATGTGTTTGGTCTCTCTCTCTCGTGTTCTCTCTATGGCACGATCTTGATGCATCGCGAGCTTTGTTATTATAGTTGGATCTTATGATGTTTCTCCCCCTCTACTCTCTTGTGATGAATCGAGTTTCCCTCTTGAAGTTATCTTATCGGATTGAGTCTTTATTTGAGAACACTTGATGTATGTCTTGCCGTGTTTATTTGTGGTGACAATGGGATATCACGTGCCACTTGATGTATGTTTTGGTGACCAACTTGCGGGTTCCACCCATGAACCTATGCATAGGGGTTGGCACACGTTTTCTTGACTCTCCGATAGAAACTTTGGGGCACTCTTTGAAGTACTTTGTGTTGGTTGGATGAATCAGAGATTGTGTGATGCATATCGTATAATCATGCGCACAGATACTTGAGGTGACAATGGAGTATCTAGGTGACATTTGGGTTTGGGTTGATTTGTGTCTTAAGGTGTTATTCTAGTACGGACTCTTTAATAGATCGATCTGAAAGAATAACTTTGAGGTGGTTTTGTACCCTACCATAATCTCTTCGTTTGTTCTCCGCTATTAGTGGCTTTGGAGTGACTCTTTGTTGCATGTTGAGGGATTTTTATATGATCTATCTATGTTATTATTGTTGAGAGAACTTGCACTAGTGAAAGTATGAACCCTATGCCTTGTTTCCTACCATTGCAATACCGTTTACGCTTACTTTTATCACTAGTTACCTTGCTGTTTTTATATTTTCAGATTACAAATACTCATTTCTACCATCCATATTGCACTTGTATCACCATCTCTTCGCCGAACTAGTGCACCTATACAATTTGCCATTGTATTGGGTGTGTTGGGGACACAAGAGACTCTTTGTTATTCGGTTGCAGGGTTGTTTGAGAGAGACCATCTTCATCCTACGCCTCCCACGGATTGATAAACCTTAGGTCATCCACTTGAGGGAAATTTGCTACTGTCCTACAAACCTGTGCACTTGCAGGCCCAACAACGTCTACAAGAAGAAGTGTGTAGTAGACATCAGTGGACCAGCAACGCGGCAGGCTGGCCGATGACAAGGGATGGCTCCAGGCTGAGGTGGAGCGCTTGAAAGAGCAGGCTACCGCAGAGGAGGAGGCTCGTCAGGACGAGGCCTGGTGTCGCGAGGCGTCTGAGAAGGCGACCGAGGACAAGGACGCCGAGTTGAAGGCGGCCCTTGCCAAGGTGGCCGACTTGGAGAGGGCGCTCCAGGAAAACGACCACACCATTGATCGGGAGCGGCGCGGTACGTTGCTTGAAGTGCAGCACCTGGAAGGATCCTTCTCCAGTAAGTGTTTTTCTTGAGTTTTGCCGGGTTGGGATCCGGCCTTTCGTCCTTGTTGTCCTTTTTCCTGACTTGCTTCGTTTTCTGGCAGGGGCCTTCCCGAAGACGCTTCGGCTGGCGGAGGAAGCCGTCCGCTTCCAGCATTACCCGCTAGGGGCTGTTGGATCCAGGACCGACCCACAGGTGGCGTGGACCTTCTCGGAAATCATGACCGCCGCCGAGGCCCGCCTGCGGGTCCTGGGGGAGCAGATGGGGCGGCTATCCCAGGCTGGCACGGTGATGACGACGGCCCTTTGGCCGGGCTCTGTTGCGTCGAGCAGCTTCACATGGCTCGCGCACTGGCTAGAGATGGGGCGAGAACGGCTCCACGAGTTGTGCTTCTCCGCCGCTCGTGCCAGCGACGAGATGGCGCTCCAGTTCACGCTGTCCTGGCACCCAGACCTGCAGCTGGACGCTCTGATGGGCCAGCCGGCCGGCTCGGAGCAGCAGCTGCAGGAGCAGGCTGGCCGGATCGCCTCCCAGGCCAGCTACATCGCCGAGTTTGCCTTCCACGACGAGTTCCACCCGGAGTAGGTGGAAGACGGCGGAGTCGTGGCTGGTGACGACTACGGCCTGCTTCTTCAAGACCCGGAGGGCAGCTCCGGGGAGACGGGAGTCTACCACGACGGGGGTGCCGAGGAGGACACCGGTACCTCGCTGGACCCGGAGGCCGCCAGGGGAGAGCCGTCGACATCGTGACCCGGCGCTGGAGATGCCTGAGATTCCTTGGTAGAATCTGTTAGGTAGCAGGTCCACCCACCCACTGGGGGTTTCTGGGTGTAATGAACTCTGGCTGTGGGCCTTTAAATATTTATCTGTATATGTCATGAATGTTTTTACTCTTGCTTTTCATTTTTTGAACCGATTTCTTGCGCTTTTCCTTTCTCAAACCTCCCCCCCCCCCCCCCCCCCGCGAGTCAGACGGCCGAGGCTCCGGTCCGTGACAAGGAGTTCGGCTCTTTGAGAGGAGCGCGCAGTACTTAGGTTTTTCAAAACATTGAGCACGAGCGAAACACCCACTGGGCCGGCTGGCGGCAACCCGGCGGAGCCGGTTGGCGAGTAGTCGATTGTGCGGTTATTTTTTTAGTGACGGGCCGGGTTGATCGACCCGGTAGCCTTTAACTTAGCGTTTGAAGCGCGCAGGAGCTCTGGCCCGTTGTGCTTGCCAGCTGACAGCCGAAGTCGGGTCTGTGGCTTAGGGCGAAGTGGGGGGCCGCGGCGCCCTTAGTGCATCAGGAATCACCGAGGAAGGCAGCGGGTGGCGATTGAGCTGGCCAGCTCCCAAGCCCCCGGGTCGAGCGAGTCGGACCGGTGGCCGGGTTCAGGAGCCTAGTGATGCATAAAAGTAGGGGACACAATAACTTGGTCGGCAAAAGGCAGCCCCCGAGCATCGTTCGGGGACCCCATAGTTTCATACGTTTACGAAAGGCAGTGATACATACACTCGTACGGCTAACTGTAAAACGGGCGGAGGAGTTCCGCGTTCCACGGCCGTGTCGTTTCTTCACCGGCGGTGTCTCTCTTGCGCTTGTTTGATTTGCGTGCGTTGATGAGGTAGTAGGCGTTGCGGTCGCGCAAGGCCCGACTCACGATGAGCGGGCCCTCCCATGGAGTGGACAGCTTGTGCTGGACTGCTTGCTCTTGGATGAGTCGGAGGACAAGGTCGCCTTCGTGGAACGCGAGGTGCTTGATCATCTTGCTGTGGTAATCCCTCAGGCCTTGCTGGTAAATGGCCGAGCGGCTGAGCGCCAGGAGGCGGGCTTCTTCGAGTAGGTCGACGTTGTCTTCGCGGGCTTCTTTGGCTTCGGTTTCAGTGTACATCGCGACACGCGGCGAGTCGAACTCGACGTCGGTCGGGATGACGGCTTCGGCTCCATAGACAAGGAAGAACGGGGTGAACCCGGTCGACCGATTCGGTGTAGTTCAGAGACTCCAGAGGACGGCCGGCAACTCGTCGAGCCAACTGCCGGGTGAGCGGATGAGTGGCTCAACGAGCCGCAGCGTGATGCCGGACATAATGAGGCCGTTGGCCCGCTCGACCTGCCCGTTGGACTGCGGGTGTGTGACGGAGGCCAGGTCGAGGCGGATGCCGGAGATGGAACAGTATCGCTCGAGCGCGCCCTTGCCGAAGTTGGTGTCGTTGTCCATGATGATGCTTTTTGGCATGCCGTAGCTCGACCTCGAGCGGTTTTGAAGGGTCCCACCATGTCGAGTCCTCAGACCGCGAAGGGCCAGGCGATCGGAGTGGTGCGGAGTGCTGACGCTGCCTGGTGGCTGCGCTTGCTGAAGCGCTGGCATCCTTCACACTTGAGGACGAGCGACTCGGCGTCTTGGAGGGCCGTGGGCCAGTAGAAACCGTGGCGGAAAGCCTTGGCCACCAGGGATCATGATGCGGCGAAGACAGAGCCGCCACCACGGCGAAGACGACCACCTGGGTGGGTTCTGGGTCGGCAGCCCCCGAGCCGGGTTGAGCATCCCCCGGGTCGGGGATGGCGATGGCCGGGTCCAGGGTGATGGTGGCCGGGTTGAGCTGAGCAGCCCCCGGGCCAGGTTTAGCATCCCCCGGGCCGGGTTCGGCAGTCCCCGAGCCGGGTTCAGCAGTCCTCGGGCTGGGTTGAGATGCAGCCGGGTCGTCTGGAACGTGTATGGACTCGGAGTCCGGCAGTGGCTTGACGGACGGCTTGTGCAGGTGCTCGAGGGAGACGCTGGACGGGATGGTCTGCCGGGACGAGGCGATCTTGGCGAGCGTGTCGGCCGCTTCGTTTTTCGCACGCGGAACATGGAGGAACTCACAGCCCTCGAAGGACCCGGACAGCTTCTAGACGAGGAAGCGGTAGCTTGCCATGTTGGAGTCATGGGCGTCCCACTCGCCGGTGCACTGTTGCACCACCAGATCCGAGTCGTCGTAGCACAGGATGTGCCGGATGCCGAGTTCCTTGGCAAGCCAGAGGCCGTGCACAACAGCTTCATACTTGGCGACGTTGTTAGAAGCGGCGAAGTGGATCTGGAGTGTGTAGCGGAGTCGGCCGCCCTTTGGGGACGACATCATGATGCCGACCCCTAGGCTGAGTCACATCTTGGACCCGTCGGAATACATGCGCCAGTGCGTCGAGTCGGGAGGCGGCGGTAGGTACTGGGTCTCGGTCCAGTCGAAAAGGGAGTCGGCCAGGGCCAGAGACTTGATCGTGGTGCGGGGCTCGTAGAGGATGGTGTGGCCGGCTAGGTCGAGCGCCCACTTGGCGACCCGGCCAGAGGCATCCCGGCACCCGATGATTTCTTCGAGAGGGGTCGTGCTGACCACGGTGATGACGTGCTCTTTGAAGTACTGCTTCAGCTTCTTGGCGGTGAAGTACACGCCGTAACACATCTTCTGGTAGTGTGGGTAGTTCTGCTTGGAGTTGGAGAGCACCTCGCTCATGTAGTAGGGGCGCTGGACGACTTGGATCTTGCCCTTCTCTGGTCGCTCGACCACTAGCACCGTGCTGATCGACCGTGAGGTCGCAACTATGTAGAGCAACAGCGGCTCCTTGTCGGCCGGCGCGGCCAGGACTGGTGCGATGGAGAGCATGCGCTTGAGGTCTCGGAAGGCCTCGTCCGCCTGGTCATTCCATTCGAATGACGTCGTCTTCTTCATCAGCTGGTACAGGGGTAGCGCCCTCTCACCCAGCCGGCTGAGAAACCGGCTGACCGAGGCCAAGCAACCGGTGAATTTCTGGACATCGCGCAGCCGAGCCAGCTTGCGCATGCGCTCGATGGCCTTGATCTTCTCCGGGTTCGCCTCAATGCCACGTCCTTGATGACCCACAAGTGTAGGGGATCTATCCTAGTCCTTTTGATAAGTAAGAGTGTCGAACCCAATGAGGAGCAGAAGGAAATGATAAGCGGTTTTCAGTAAGGTTTTCTCTGCAAGCACTGAAATTGTAGGTGATAGATAGTTTTGTGATAAGATAAATTGTAACGAGTAATAAGTAAATAAAGTGCAGTAAGGTGGCCCAATCCTTTATGTAGCAAAGGATAAGCCTGGACAATTTCTTATAATGAGAAAGGAGCTCCCGAGGACACATGGGAATTATCGTCAAGCTAGTTTTCATCACGCTCATATGATTCGCGTTCGGTACTTTGATAATTTGATATGTGGGTGAACCGGTGCTTGGGTACTGCCCTTACTTTGACAAGCATCCCACTTATGATTAACCCCTATTACAAGCGTCCGCAACTACAGAAGAAGTATTAAGGTAAACCTAACCACAACATTAAACATATGGATCCAAATCAGCCCCTAACGAAGCAACGCATAAACTAGGGTTTAAGCTTCTGTCACTCTAGCAACCCATCATCTACTTATTACTTCTCAATGCCTTCCTCTAGGCCCAAATAATGGTGAAGTGTCATGTAGTCGACGTTCACATAACACCACTAGAGGAAAAGACAACATACATCTCATCAAAATATCGAACGAATACCAAATTCACATGACTACTAATAGCAAGACTTCACCCATGTCCTCAGGAACAAACGTAACTACTCACAAAGCATATTCATGTTCATAATCAAAGGAGTAATAATATGCATTAAGGATCTGAACATATGATCTTCCACCAAGTAAACCAATTAGCATCAACTACAAGGAGTAATCAACACTACTAGCAACCCACATGTACCAATTTGTGGTTTTGATACAAGATTGGATACAAGAGATGAACTAGGGTTTTGAGAGGAGATGGTGCTGGTGAAGATGTTGATGGAGATTGACCCCTCCCGATGAGAGGATCGTTAGTGATGACATTGGTGATGATTTCCCCGTCCCGGAGGGAAGTGTCCGCGGCAGAACAGCTCCGCCGGAGCCCTAGATTGGTTCCGCCAAGGTTCCGCCTCGTGGCGGCGGAGTTTCGTCTCGTAAGCTTGCCCACGATTTTTTCCAGGGTAAAAGCCCTCATATAGCAGAAGATGGACACCGGGGGGCCACCAGGGGGCCATGAGATAGGGGGGCGCGCCCAGTAGGGGTGGGCGTGCCCAGTAGGGGTGGGCGCCCCCCCACCCTCCTGGCCAGGGTGTGGGCCCCCTGATGTATTTCTTTCGCTCAAGAATTCTTATTAATCCCAAAAACATGTTTCGTGGAGTTTCAGGATTTTTGGAGCAGTGCGGAATAGGTTTCCAATGTTTGCTCCTTTTTCAGCCAGAATTCCAGTTGCCGGCATTCCCCCTCTTCATGGTAAACCTTGTAAAATAAGAGAGAATATCCATAAGTATTGAGATATAATGTGTACTAACAGCCCATAATGCACTAAATATTGATGTAAAAGCATGATGCAAAATGGACGTATCAGTCCTGAGACGAGGAAGCCGAGCAGCTTCCCGGTCGGGACGCCGAAAACGCATTTCTCCGAGTTGAGCTTGACCTTGTATTCACGGAGGTTGGTGAATGTTTCCTTCAAGTCATCGAGGAGCGTGAGGTGCTGCTTGGTCTTCACCACGATGTCGTCCACGTAGACGTGGATATTGCGGCCGAGTTGCGGTAGCAGGCATTTCTGCATGTAGCACTGGAAGGTGGTGTCGGCGTTCTTCAAGCTGAACGACATGGTGATGTAGCAATATGCCCCAAAGGGCGTGATGAAGGACGTCTTCAAGGCGTCGCCCGGGTCCAGCTTGATCTGGTGGTAGCCGGAGTAAGCATCTAGGAAAGACAGGAGCTCCCACCCGGCGGTCGAGTCGATGACTTGGTCGATCCGCGGGAGGGCGAACGGATCCTTGGGACAGGCCTTGTTGAGGCTGGTGTAGTCGATACACATGCGCCAGGTCTTGTTCTTCTTCAGGACGAGGACTGGGTTGGCCAGCCACTCGGGGTGAAACACTTCCATGATGAAGCCGGCCGCCAAAAGCTTGGCGACCTCTTCACCAATGGTTCTTCTCTTCTCTTCGGAGAAACATCGTAGGGGTTGACGGACAGGCTTGGCGTCCTTGCGGACGTGGAGTTTGTGCTCAGCGTACTTCCTCGGGATACCGTGCATGTCCTTGGGGGTCCATGCAAAGATATCCCGATTCTCATGGAGGAAGTCGACGAGCTCGCCTTCCTATTTGTTGTTGAGGCGGGTGCCTACGACAATGTACTTGCTGCAGCTGGGGTCTTCCGGGTTCAGCTTCACTTTCTTGGTCTCCTTGGAGGGCTTGAAGGTGGCCTCGTCGGCCGGCTCTTGGGTCGGGATCGACGCGTCCGAGGCCTCACCCGCCATGGCGACAATCCGGTCGAGCTGGCGCCGCTCCTCGGCAATGACCAGCGACTCGGCCAGCTTGGCGCCGTCTCGGGCGCACTCCACGGACTTGCGATAGTCACCGGTGACGGTGATGAGGCCCTTCGGACCCGGCATCTTCATCTTCAGATATGTGTAGTGGGGAACCACCATGAATTTGGCGAGCGCGGGTCGGCCCAGCAACGCGTGGTACGCGCTTGACAGGTCCACCACTTCGAACCATATCGGCTCGCGTCGGAAATGGTTGCTGTCGCCGAAGAGGACATCGAGCCGGACCCGGCCAATGGGAGAGCAGGAGAGGCCGGGAACGATGCCGTGGAAGATTGTCCGGGTCGGCTCCAGGTCCTTGGCCTCGAGGCTGAGCTTGGTCATCTTGTCACGGTAGAGGATGTTGATGTTGCTGCCGCCGTCGATGAGGACTCGGGAAAACTTGCATGTACGCCACGCAACAATGGTGGGGTTGAGGACGAGGGCGTAGCCACCCGGATTCGGCGTGACAGTCGGGTGGTCTTCCTGGGTCCAGGTGACCGGGCGGTCCGACCAGTGCATGAACTCTGGTTTGGCCGGGACGATGGTATTCACCTCCTGCTGAAGGAGGCGCTCGCTTCGTTTGTCGTCGCCGAGGCTGGTGAATACGACGTAGGCCGCGTTATGGTCCGGGTAGGCGTCGTCGCGCATCGCACCACGGGCCGGGGGCGGTGGTGGAGGCGGAGGCGGCTGCCCTACGCCTGGAGCCGGAGCCGGAGGAGGCGGGACGTCGCCCCTCATGAAGCGCTTGGTGATACCGCATTGCCGAAGCACGTGTGTGTGTGGACGCCTTGCGCCGCTATGGTGCTTGCAGGGAGCGTCGAGCATCTCTTTGAAGCTCATGGCGGGTTGCCACGCCGTCTTGCCGGTCTGCCGACGCTTGGCTGCCGGGTCCACCACGGGCTCGGTGGCCGCAACAAGCCAGTTGTCGTAGCACTGAGCCGGCTGGTCGGCCTTGCGCTTGTTGTTCTGGTGATGTTGCTGCCGGCTGCTCTCGCCGGTCGGCTTCGGAGGGGGAACCGGTTTTGCCTTGCAGGCTTCATCCAATGCCACCTGGATCTTCATGACGGAGTCGGCATTAGCGTACTTGTCCGCCGTCACCATGAGCACGGCCATGGTGGCCGGCTCGGAGCGCAAGAGTTTATGCTTGAGGAGGGTGCCGTCTCGGCCCCCGTTGACAAAGTATTGGATTGCTTGGACCTCGTGGACACCCTCGCAGCTGTTCCGGAGCTCGGTCCATCGCGCGAGGTACTCGCGCCCGGTCTCCGTCGGCCCCTGCACGCACATGGCGAGCTGGCTAGGGCGACCGGGTCGCTTGTAGGTTCCCATGAAGTTGCGGACGAAGGCCTGCTCGAAATCGACCTACGTGTTGACGCCCATCGGTAGACTGTTCAACCAGGTGCGGGTCGACCCTTGGAGCATGAGCGGTGCGTAGCGCACGGCGAGTCGGCGATTGGCGCCAGTGATACCAATGGCGTTGGTGTAGTCGGTGAGCCAATCCTCTGGCTTCACGGTCCCGTTGTACTTGGGGGTGTCGCGGGGGAGCATGAACCCTTTGGGAAAAGGCTCCTCCCGGATGCGTGGGCCGAAGCACGCCGGCCCAATAGCGCCACTTTCCTCCACCTCCAGGGAGTGAGCGAGCTGGTCGAGGCGGTGGTGAGCGTCGGTGTCGTTGATGGCGTGTGCGCCGAATCGACTGGCGACCGGGCCACGGGGGGCCGGGTCGGTCGGAGCCGGATGCCGGCCAGGCTGGCCGGGTCCGCACGGGTTCTCCAGGGCGAGCTCGTCGCCCAAGCTGCCGGCGGCCGTAGCGGCCGGGTCACGCCGAGTCCGGGCTCGGCCGGAATGTGCCTCGCCGGGTGACGAGGATGCTGTGTGCTGAAGTTTGCCGGGTCCACCGACGTGGGCGGAGCCGGATCCCGCCGGCTTGGTGAGCTGGTTGAGGCGGTCTTGCTGGGCGTTGGCCGCGTTGAGGAGGTCGTGCATCCGCTTGATGCGCTCCTTCAGTTCCTCGCCTGTGAGTTGGTCCAGGCCGACCGCGGCCGCCTGGGCAGCACGCATGTTCTTCACTGGGGTCTCGTAGATGGTCGGGTTGGCGCCGAGGCGCGGCCGATTGCTCCTCCCCGGGCTCGCACGTCGGTGACCCGGCTCGGCTCGGCCGTAGCGGGCGTGAATCCGTAGGCGGCATTGCGCTCCAGCTGAGCGGAATCCAGGCGACGCTGTGTGGCGGTGAGCGTCTCGGTCAGGTCCAGCATCTGCTGGCGCCTTTCCTCGAGCTGGGCTCGGGCCTCAGCGACGTTGGTGGCGATGGGGACACGGAGGCTCTGCATCACGGCACGCAACGGGTTGGATGGCTCGGTCCGTTCCGCTGCGGCCTTGGCTTCGGCGGCCTTCCTTGTCTTGCTCGACGAGGAGGAGGCGTCGGTGCCGGTGACGAAGACCTCCACATTGACGTCCATTGCCCCGGCGGAAATGCCACCGCCAAGGGAGAGGGGGGAGTCGGAGTAGCTGAGTACCTCGCTGGGGTACCCGTCGGCCGCGGGCGCATCGGAGATGCGCAGCGCGGCGAAGGAGGCGGCCAGTGCGTCGACGATGTCGTCCGCCAGCATGACGGGCTCGTCGGAGTCGGAGAAGAGCCCCGTCTGAAGCATGCTCCCGGCCAGCTCCTCGAGCTGCCCCACAGTGGGCGCCAATTGTCGTGGTGGGCGCACGACAGATGTCATGGGATGGCTAAAGAGAGGAGGAGGCTCTAGGGCACTGGTGGGCTCCATAGGCGAGGTTTGCATGAGCGAGCGCGGGATGCAAGACATACCCAGGTTCGGGGCTCTCCAGAGAGATAATACCCCTAGTCCTACCGAGTGTGGTTTATATGCGACAGTACAAGGTTGCTCCTAGAGCTGTATGGAGGAAGAAGGAAGGTTGGCCAAGGCTTAGGCTGCTCCTTCTCCTCGGGTGGGTTCTACTGACTGGTGGCTAATTTCTCTATCCTTTCCTACTTGCTTACTTGCTTACTTGCTCGTATGCGTGAGGGCTCCCGGGGGGTTTTATAGGCCAACCCCCAGGGGTATAATGGTAATGTTACACGTTGGTGGGGCTGGGTCGTTAGCGTCTGAGGACTTGGGCTGGGACCCTCTGGAGGCATGTGGTTCGCCGGGTTCCCCTAGGTGCGGGCCCTGCATGCCTATGGGGACTGTGCGCCGTCTTGTCGATCGTCAGGGAGTGGCCGAGTCGAGTCGTGTACAGTGGCGCTCCGTCAGGTCGCCGCTTGCTGTCATCAGCAGTGACTACGGGGGCACTGTTGCCACGCCGGTCCTGGTCAGCGGGTAGGTGAGGGGCACTGTTGGTATGGGCGGGGCACTGTTGCCTTGGTCATCAGTGGCTGAAGACTCATCCCATCGTATGGCCTGGATGGGATGGGAGCTGACCCGTGGCTGGGTTGCGGAGCACACCATGGGTGGAGCTGGCTTGTTGAGGAAGCCTTGGTTATGCCGAGTTCGGCTGTCTTGTACTGGTTGTCGATGCCGTGTCGAGGTGCCTGGCCGGGTTGGAGAGTTCGGCCGGGTCGCGGGGCCTGGCCGGGTCAAGCGACCCGGCCGAGCGCGTGCTGGTTTGAGGGGCGACGCCGGCCCCGTTGTTTTTGAAAAGGATCCGGGTTCCGTTGCCTGCCCGGGGTTCATCCCCCCGACACCAACATTGCTCCAACCGCCACCATGACAACAAGAAAAGAGCATGCCTATCACCACAAAAGTTTCTCCATGGGCCAGTGTGATCTCATTGAGGGGGATTCCACATGATTCGGTGCCGCCCCATTTCTCCATCATTGAGGTGAAGTAGAAGATGACGACGGTGACCATCGGCCGCTATCCGCGAGCTCCTATGGAAGGAATCACATCGGCATAGAGTGAGACCACAACACAAGGCCAAATGTAACAAAGACAGTTACCCCAATACTATGTACAAAGAGATCCTGAAGTCCATCGGCATTTTGATCGAACAGAGATTGGGCTGGGAGGCCCTAGTGACTACCAAGTGGGCGCAAGGACGAAGCCCGAGGAAGGAGATAAAGGACAATAGTGGACCATACACCTAGTCTTATTAGGGTTGGGTTATGCTACTTTTTTTATGCTCATGGTTGAAAATATTGCCTTATCCATGTAAGTGTTAGACAAGGCTATTGTGATGTGCTATCTTTTATTCCCTTCCTTCATTCGTGTGAGCTTCCACCATCTATCCCGACGTCGCCTCCGTCACCTGTTTCCCTCGTTGACTTGCCGCGTTTCCCCACCATCTTCTATCTGTCATGCCAACCTCCGCCATGGATCCACGAAAGTCTTCCTTTGTGTGGAGCACTCCCATCAAGTGTCCATCTTAGGTGTCGGGGCGCCATATCACATATTCGTCATCACTTAGCTTGTGGAATGCTAGCGGTTGTCGTCGTCGATGGTCGTTGTCAAGGTTTGCGGGCATCTGCCGCCAACCCCTTATTCATTCTCTTCCTTTTCCCTGTTTGACCTTCCGCGCGGAGCTCGATCGGATGTCGCCCAAGCATCCAGGCTCTAAGACATTTCCAATGTAGTTTTTTTTAAAATATAGTTTGAATTGCTTACCACATGTGTCACATGGTTTTTATATTTATAGTTTTAACATATATAAATTAATTTTTTCATGTTCTTGCTCTGCAGGATTCTTGTGGTGAATCATGTCTAACCGGAGGAGTCGAGGCGCTCACAGGTTCAAAGCTAAGTGTATGTGTGTGAACGTCTGCGTCTCGTGTCTGTAACGTGTTTGGAGAAAAATATCAGAGAATATAATTATCAGACGATACAAAGTTGAGGTGCATTGACGGCACAAAGTGAGTTAGTGTATGGTCGCCGGAACGAATCCGATCCCGGTCCGATCCGTACGATAAAGCTAGTGATCAAAGCCGGAAAGATCATCAGTCCAACCTTTTTTAGCCCAGACAGACATCTAAACCACCCGACGACGACTCGCTCAAACCCAAACCCAAGGCCAGCTCAGCAAATCAGCGACTCGCCTCCGACTCGCCTCCCTCCCCCTTCCTCTCCCCTCCCCTCCCCTCCCCCCTTCCGCCTCCGCGACTCCCCGCCCCCTTTCACACCGCCCTCCTCCGATCCAAGAGCACAGGCGAGCGGCGCGGCGCGGCGCGGCGCGGGGGACGGGATGGCGGCGGCGCCGCCCGACGGGCAGGAGAAGGTGATCGCGGCGGCGCAGCAGATCGTCAAGTCGCTCGCCAACTCCAAGAACGCCGCGGACGACATGATCCGCATCCTCTCCGGCTTCGACAACCGCTTCTCCCTCATGTCCGACCTCTTCCCGGCCGCCGGCGCCCCCGACGCCGCCGCCGGCTCCGAGCTCCCGGAGGGGGGCGAGGAGGAGGAGGGGGAGTACGGGCGGGAGCGGGGCCCGCCCGGCCCCGGCTTCGGCGGCGACGACGACGACCTGGAGGACGAGAGGGACGCGGCGGTGGAGGACGCGCTGCGGCTGGTGGAGCAGTGGGACTCCCCCGCGGCCGGGGACCGGCTGGTGTTCGAGTCGCCCGAGGACGCCGAGGAGTACCTCGCCGCGGCCGCCTGCCTCATGGGCGAGGCCGGCCCGCGCGTCGAGGCCGCGCTGCAGGTCGCCATGGCGCGCCTCGAGGAGGAGTTCCGCCAGCTGCTCATCCGCGGGACCGCCTCGCTCGCCGCCGAGGACCTGCACGCGTCCCTCCTCCGCCGCCTCTCGCTCACGGTGCCCACCTTCCACTCCGCCTCCTCCGTCGACCTCGACTGCCCCTCCTTCGCCAGCCACGCCGACGAGGGCGACGAGTCCTCCGCCGCGGCCAGGTGGAGCTCCGCCTCCGACGGCGAGATCTCGCCCTACCTCATTTCCCCCGACACCGTCAGCACCCTCAAGGACATCGCGGACGTCATGCTGCGCGCCGGCTACGGGCCGGAGCTCTGCCAGGTCTACAGCGAGGTGCGCCGGGACACGCTCATGGAGTGCCTCGCCGTGCTTGGGGTCGACAAGATGAGCCTGGAGGAGGTGCAGCGCGTGGAGTGGGGCGTCCTCGATGGCAAGATGAAGAAGTGGATCCAGGCTCTCAGGGTCGTCGTCCAGGGCCTTCTCGCCGAGGAGCGCCGCATCTGTGGCCAGATCCTTGCGGCCGACGCAGATGCCGAGGAGGAGTGCTTTACTGAGGCGGCCAAGGGGTGTGTCCTGCAGCTGCTCAACTTCGGTGATGCCATTGCGATTGGCAAGAGATCATCCGAGAAGCTGTTCCGCATTCTTGGTATGTACGAGGCGCTAGCCGAGTTGCTGCCAGAGCTCGAGGCCTTGTTCTCAGGGGATGCAAGGGATTTCATCAAGGAAGAGGCAGAGGGGATACTGGTCAGGCTAGGGGATGCGGTGCGTGGCACCGTCGCTGAGTTTGCCAATGCGATACGTGGGGAGACTTCTCGCAGATCACTGCCGGGGGGCGAGATCCACCCGCTTACGCGTTATGTCATGAATTATGTGCGACTGCTTGCAGATTACAGCCGCTGGCTGAATCATCTTCTTGATGGTTGCGAGACTGAGCTGGAAAATGGGGGTGACAATGCGGATATGACTCCACTGGGTCACTGTCTGCTCATACTGATCACACATCTATTGGACAAGATTGAGGATAAAGCAAAGCTGTATGATGATGAGGCACTGCAGAACATATTTTTGATGAACAATCTGTGGTATGTTGTGCAGAAGATCAAGGATTCAGAGCTAAAGAGTTTGCTTGGGGATAATTGGATCCGTAAGCGCCGTGGTCAGATAAGGAGGTACTCTACAGGGTACCTCCGATCCTCATGGACCAGGGTACTAGCTTGCCTGAGGGATGATGGGTTGCCGCAGACAACAGGTTCATCGAGTGCACTCAAGGCTGCCCTGAAGGAAAGGTTCAAGAGCTTCAACTTGGCTTACGAGGAGTTATACAGGACACAGACAGCATGGAAGGTTGTGGATCCTCAGTTAAGAGAAGAGTTGAAGATTTCCATCTCAGAGAAGGTCCTTCCAGCATACCGTTCGTTTGTTGGAAGGTTCCGAGGGCAGCTGGAGGGGGGAAGGAATTTCGCAAAGTATATAAAGTACAACCCTGAGGATGTGGAGAACCAGGTCTCAGATTTCTTTGAAGGGAAAAAATTGAATGCTTGATCAAACTGTCTATGTTTGAAGGTGAGTGCTAAAGTGCTATAACTTTCTTTTTAGCAGCTGCATAATTAGATTTGCAGGATCATAATGGTACCTTCTACCTTGCAATTTAATTGAGCATTTAGTATGACATATGCTAAAAATTAGTAAGTTTACCTAACTACTGAGATACTACAGAGATTGCACCCCTATATTATCCTGCGATTGTAAAAATGCATCACAAATATACTCCCTCCGCATGGGTTTATTGGCCCCCCTTGTATTTAGGCTCAAACTTTCACTATAAATTTGACTAATAAAATATAAACTATATGTCCCAAAACACTATACCGTTGGAATCCCCTTTCAAATAAAATCAGCATAAAATCATATTTTGTTAGTCTAGACGGTCAAAGTTTGACCAAATACGAGTGGCCCCAATAAACCCGGATGGAGGAAGTACATTGTTCCATTGATTTTGTAGTTTATCGAGCAATGTTCATGATAAATTCATGAGTAACTTATCGTGTTTGTATCTAATAGAGTAACAAAATTTGATTTCTCATCTGATCATGGTTTGTTATTCTTCTCGGTGCAACTTTAAGTTGTAGGACTGTACGCTTTCCTACATTTCTTAATAATTGAAGAATAAGGCTCTTAGAGCATCTCCAACTGGACTGGGCTAATTTGGGCCCCTATACATCCGTGAAAGCGTCCGGACAGTGTCTGGTGCCAGTGCACCCAGCTAGGGGTGGGCATAGAAACTCAGGAACCGAATACTGAACCGAAATCGTAACCGAAAAGACTGAATTTGTGGTTTTTATCCCTAGTACAGATAAATTCGATTTTCACTTCCACTAACGAATTAGATTCGGTTCGGTGTTACATCGGTTAAGCCGATAGAAACCGACCTGTATGGCAGGGTGTTATATTCCAGTGGAATGGATCACGCTCCTAGCCTCCTAGTCCTAGGAACGTAGACACCCACGACTCCCACATGGCCATGTCGTTGACGCCAAGACATTTTTAGCACTTTGCTGATGCTAAGTTTTTTTTTTTTTGAGCGGCTTCGTGGACGCTAAGTAGGCCTGGCATCCAGCAGCCAGTTAGGATACTAGTTGGCCTGCAGCTAGGTTCCCTGGACGCCACGCCTGTGGGCCTGCATGCAAGCTCCAAGCCCAACATACATATTTCTTCTATTGTTTGAACCATTTAGCTTATAGCGTCAGACGACAACAGTAGTCCAATTGATTTAATCCCACCTCGTGTGGGTAAAGAGAAGAGGCAAGATAGCTCAGCTATAATAGGGATGGTTGTGAGTGGCGAAGACACGTATATGCGAACAGGTCGGTTAACCGAATTTTTGGTTTAATTTTATGTTACAAATTTCGGTTAGCATATTTCCTAACTGAACTTGCAAATAAACAGAATGGCATTAACCGATTTTTTGGTTTAAACCGAATGCCCAGGACTAGGAGAGGGAGGGAGGAAGAGGGCTGGGGTGGGCCGGATCCGACGTGGCGGACTGCCTGGACACCCTCATAACCTCCCCAAATATGGGCTGGATTTGAGGGGTGCTGGTAGCCCAGGCGTATAGGGATGATTTTTTTGGGGGGGGGGGGGGGGGTCTCTGGTTGGGTAGGCTTTTTCACTGTCTCTCCTGTCCGGGCACTGTCCAGGCTGTCCGCCCAGCTGGGAGAAAGTGAGGAGTTGAAGATGCTCTTAACTACTGCATGTTTGAAACAGTAATATGGATTGCGTGTAAGACATATTTCCCCTAGTGCAGTGAACTGGTTTTCAAATGGTATATTGTTCCTTGTTAGACGAGTTTTTGGCAAATCAACAAATTTGCAATGTTTATGAAGCAGGAAAATTCCCCAAAAAATCATGACCTGGGTTGCTTTGTCATGCTTTAGTCATGGATTTAGTGATTTACTTGAGCGTGATCAACAAACTTAATGACCTGGTCCTATATCTCTTCAGGGATGTTCATATCAATGTTGGTGGTTACAAATCCCTGGCAAAATTCATGCAGGCAGTGCGCTAGGAACCTGCCCTGCCATCATGCTTGTGGGGTTCGAAGATGGAGAAATCAATTTTGACTGCTGCTGGAGCAGAAATATTGTGAATGCAAGGCACCCTGGCTGGAATACTTTGCGTGTCATCTTCGACTCTTTTTAAGGGGAGTGCTGACATTTGCGCTTCCACATGGGATTTAGGGCACTGCGGTGAGCTGTGTAACTGTCATTATTACAGTTTACCCTTCTTTTGTTGATTATTGACTATTGTTGGATGGTCGGTGGTTGGCATCTTATGTACAATTTATACAGCAGTTATGTTCACTTTCCCCTTGTTGCAATTTTCGTCATCTGCTGATTAGTTGGTTGCTGGCAGGAAGTGTAGTAACATGTTGATGATAAAAGAAAAGTAAGGACAGTAGCTTATCGGATAACTAAAAAAGACCACAACCTATGACTTTGAATCCAGTTTCGTGAATTCTTCAACGTCGTTATCATAAAGGCAGTGTAGCAGTTTCACCGTGCCCTGTGCTCTTGATCTTCTCAGTTCATAGAGTGGGTTTTCGATTTATGCAGTTTACTTCCATCTATTTGTCCTTGTGCTGCACTGCAAATAGATGGTTGTTTTGCTCCTTATCCTATACGCTATTGCCTAGTTTGATATGTCTGGGGTCTTTTATCTGCGCCTTTTAACCTGGGAGATAACATGCAGAAATGTATGTTGTCAAAGTATTGGGTGCCTATTCACAATTTCATATCTTGGTTTAGAGTTACATTCCACAGACCTTTGCATCCTCGTCTACTCTGCGCCGATGGCTTATACTCCCGCTGTGAATTTACATCACTGTATGTCTGTATGTATTAAAAACAGAGCGCGTGTGTAGATTCTGCGCAAGCAAATGCATAATTCATACAGCTCTAAGATTATCTCACATAAGTGTCTAAATTCCGGTCGTTGACACGAACAGAGCCACATTGTTCTTCATTATGATGAGCTAGGTAGCTAGCTATGCCGAACTGACAAAACTGAAACAAATGAAACTAGGTTCTAGCTTTAACGAAGCACTAGGGAGAGCGAAAATGGGAGAGGAAGAAAAAAAACACACACCGAGAATCACTACCTACCGCACACAAAGGAGGGGTAAACCGAGAGGAAATGGCAGAAAGATTGTATCCTGATCTTGCCTAGGAAGCAAACAGAAGGATTCCTTCAGACCCTGCTGTTCTGCGGCATGGGGATGACGCCGTTGAAGAAGTCCCCGAAGTATCCCGGCGGCTCGTAGACGAGCTTGGCGATGATGTCCCTGAGCGTGATGAGGCCGTCCAGGTTGCCCTCCCCGTCCACCACGTAGATCCTCTGCCTCTTCTCCGCGTCCAGCTTCAGGATGATCTCCTTCATGTTGTCCTCCCTGGTGCACGTCAGGATGCTCATCTGCTTCTCCCCCGAGCTCTGCCGCGCGCTCGCGATGAACTCCCTCGCCGTCAGCGTCCTGCGTGCATGCATGCGTTCACCGTCTGTTGGCGGTTGCATGTCCGGAACAAGCTATGCAGCGCGTGAAATTTGTACCTGTAGTGTCCGGCGGACTCGGAGGCCGTGAGGAGGTGCTTGACGTCCTTGATCATGATGCTGCCGACGGGCTTGCCGGCGCCGTCCACCACGGGGATGCCGCCGACGCCGCGCCGCCTCATCTGCCGGAACGCCTTGAGCGCCGGGTCGTCCTCGCAGACCTTGACGAGCCGGCTGGTCTTCATGAGGGGGAGGCCCAGCTCGGCCAGCGTCTTGGTGCCCCAGTCCTCGAACCAGCTCAGCCCCACGCACTCGGCCAGCATGTGCACCACCGCCGCCTGCGTCACCATGTTGCTTATGGTGCCCTCGCCGATGTCCACCACGGGGAGGCTCTTCATCCGGTACTTGGACAGCAGCAGCAGCATGGTGAGGAACGTGTCCGAGCTCTGCAGCGCCAGGAACGGCGCCCACCGGAACGACCCGGAGATGTCCTGCACCTTGGTCTTCCGGAACAGCTCCGACGACGGCAGCGACCCGAACGCCTCCGCCACCGCGCCCTCCGCCTCCGTGGCCGGCGGCGGCGGCTTCAGCTCCGGGTCGAGGGTCACCGTGCCCAGCTTGGCGGCCAGCTCGTCGGCGCCCAGCGCGGCCGTCGACGCCGAGGCCTCCGACCGGTGCAGCAGCCAGACGGCGATCCCGGCGAACTCCACGATGCCGATGTAGCGGTCGATCCAGCTCGCGTCCTCGGGCGCCTCCACGTTGCGCACGGGCGCGCCGTTGATCCGGTTCCGGGAGAGGATGTCGACGGCCTCGGCCAGCGTGGCGTCGGAGGGGATGTCCACCAGCTGCGCCCCGAAGGTCTGCGGGAAGGAGGAGACCGGGATGGCGTCGAAGCAGCTGTTGAGCTTGTCGCTCCGGCTCAGCTGCGGCTGGTCCAGGCTGTCCCAGATGTCCTCCACCCGCATCCCGATCTCCGCCTCCGGGCTCCACCGTGCGCTCAGCGGCGTCTCCGCCACCGCCGACTCCGCCGCCGCATCCTCCTCCCCCCGCTGCTCCGGCTTCGTCCGGATCTCCCGCCTCGCCTGCATGGCTCCCCTGTCTCCTCTCCTCTGTCGGAAGCCTCCGCTCCGCTGCCTTGCACACTGCCACTACTCTGCTCTTCTTGGCGACCACCAGTGACCTCGCGTTGCTTGGTCGCTTCCTCGGCCCGACAATGGTGGCGCGAGCGAGCTGCCCGAAGGTTTCGCGCCAGAACCACAGGGGACGCTGACAAGTGGTTCGCCGCCCGGCAGCTGAGCTCTCACACATGCACCAAAATTCCAGCAAAAAAAAAAACGGAGTTCCTCTGGACGACAACGGGCCGATTTTTTTTGAGAAACACGGGCCGAAATTTCGAGTGGGCTTTGGAACGGGCCCAGTACGAACTGCAGAGCTGGGCCGGGCCGCGTGATGTGCTTTTCTATCTCCTTCTGCAAGTCATGCCGGGGACCCACCGTGGACGCGCTGTTCCGCTGGCAGGCGGGGACGGAGCTCGAAGGGCCCGCCTGGCAGCGTCCTACTAAAGCGGTGCGATCCCCTCCGCCCCCTGCTTTCTTTCAACAACAACAACTACTAGTTCCCCACCCCCGCCTCCGTCGGCACCTCCCCCAAATCGAATCGAAGCGAGGCCTAAAACCCTAGGTAAGCCCCCGGCACCGCCCCGCCTCGCCGCCGCACCGGATCTCGCCGCCGTCGCCGTCGCCGACGCCATGGACATGGCAGCGATGAACGACCCGGAGAGGCTCTTCTTCTTCGACCTCGCCTGCAAGACCGCCAAGTCCACCTACGACGAGAACCCGCTCGACGCCGACGTAACGCCTCCCCCCCACCTCCTCCTGCTCCGCCCCGGCGGTTTTTTCCGAGGGGAACGCGGCTGCGGCGACCCCGTCTGATCTGGTTTGATCTGATCTGACGTTTGTTTCGTGCTTCGCAGAACCTGACGCGATGGGGCGGCGCGCTGCTGGAGCTGTCGCAGATGCATAACGGCCCCGAGAGCCTCAAGTGCCTCGAAGGTACGCCGCGCTTGATTGTGTCTGTTCTTCGGTGAATTTGGATTGCTTCCGTGTGGGGATTCGGTGGGTTCGATTGCTTCCCAATAGAGAAGTTCGAACTTGGAGTAGATCCTACCTAACAATTGGGCCTTGGCCTTTAGTTTTGTTTGCTAGCATTGTTATAAATGTTATTGTATTTAACGTAGTTTTGCTTTTATGCCCACTAGTTTTTATTTATATCATGTGCCAGTTAGTTGTATCGAAGGTATACTTGAGAAATAAGTTACTCTGATTTGTTGGGAAATAGGAGATCATTCTGGATGGTGGTGTGCTGAACACTGCAGTGTTGGGTTGGTACAATATTCTCAACCACAGAACAGACCTTAATACAGTTGGTAGTGCTAGTGAACAACGAACATATGTGCATTAGGCGTTTGGAGTGTGTTAGCAGCTTGTTTTACCTTTAATGGTTAGATGAGTGCTTGTAGCATTCTTGATTTGTGTGTGGTTTTGTTCCCAGCATGTACAGAACATGTAGTTGCATTTGTTGTATGATGGAATTTATGCTGCCAAGCACAATGACCTTCCAAAATAATCTGGCAGAGATTGATTGTAGAACTACAGACTGGTTGTTTTCATGTACTACTTGCTTGCTTTATTTTGTTATATCATAGTGCGGTGTTCTGAATTCATCCTGAAAGTAGGATTACATGCATGCCTGTTTAGTTGGAGTGATAATATGCACTTATCTTTCAGAGTTTGCATATAATCACAAAGCTTGTGCGTGAGTGAGCGTTTTATGGCCACCAGTTTCTATTTATACCAAGAAGTTAGGTATACTTGAGAAATAGGTTACTCTGATTTGTCGGAAAATAGGTTACTCTGATTTGTGTTGTGGAAGGGGAGCCTTGATGCAGCGCTAAAGCTGTTACCTTGTGACCATGAGGTCACGCGTTCGAGTCCTGGAAACAGCCTCTTGCAGAAATGTAGGGAAAGGCTGCGTACTATAGACCCAAAGTGGTCGCCCTTCCCCGGACCCTGCGCAAGCGGGAGCTACATGCACCGGGCTGCCCTTTTATGGTGTGCTGAACACTGCAGTATTGGGTTTGTTGGTACTTTTACCAGCCACAGAACAGACATTGCGACAGTCAGTAGTGCTAGTGAACATATGCGCATTAGGTGTTTGGAATGTGTTGACAGCTTGTTTGACCTTCTTTAAGATGAGTGCTTGTAGCATGCTTAATTGTCTGTAGTTTTGTTCCCAGCATGTACGGAACCTGCAGTTGCATTTGTTTTATGATGGAATGTGTGGTGTTCTTTCTAACATATACTACCTCCGTCCTGGTTTATAGGTCCCCTTTGTAGTTTGTGCCAAATTTTGACTAAAGATTTAACTAACAAAATGTTAATGCATGTCAAGAAAAATTATCTCATTGGATTCGTATTTGAACATAGTTTTCAAAAATATAATGTTTGGTGACATGCGTGAACATTTTGTTAGTTTAATCTATGGTCAAAATTTGGCACGAAATACAATGGGGACCAATAAACCCGGACGGAGGTAGTATATGGAGCCTGTAGTTGCATTCGTTATGTTCGTTGTTCAGATTGATGGTGATGGTGGTGTTTGTATATTTAGAATAACAGGCAGATTTATGGGGTCTTATCAAGTTATTTATGGGTGTGAACAGCTTGACTGTTGTACTGTTTCTTTTTGCAGTTATATTTCCTGTGTAGTAAAAAAAAAGGGCGCTTAGACCTGCAATGAAATGTGCCTAGGTGCTAGGCGATAGCAGAACGCCAAGCTCTTAATCATGTTAAGCATGTCATTAGGCGAGATAGGCACTAGGCAGTGGCAAAGTCCACTATTAGTGCCTAGTGTTTTTTCCTTGGTATTCAACGAAGCAACACTTTGATTTATGAACACTTTTTGAGGTGGTTTGCTGGTGGACCTATGCATCAGATTCATTTCAAGAATTAACCACATGTCTGATATTAGAGTGGTTACTGGATTCGATTTATACTGCATTGCAAAACCAGGCTGAGACTATGCTGCCAAACCCAATGACCTTTCAATAATCTGGCAGAGATTAATTATATAACTTCAGTATGATTGTTTTCATGTACTATTTTGCTTGCTTTATTTTATTATCATAGGGCTATGTTCTAAATTCATCCTTAAAGTAGGATCACGTATTCACGTGCATGCTTATTTAGTCGTTGTGATAATAGGTACTACTCACACTAGTGTAGTGTAAAAAACGCTCTTATATTATGGGACGGAGGGAGTAATACTTTGGAGTTCGCATACAATTATATAGCTTGTGCGTGAGTGAGTGTTTTTGTTCATTAACTAAACTAACTGTACTCCTTTTGTGTATTAAGTTTATGATTGGGGTCAAAAGTGGGGTATCTGGCTGATCTGGTTTTATTTCTTATAGATGCGGAGTCTAAGCTGGATGAAGCACTGAGAATTGATCCCAACAAGGCTGATGCACTCTGGTGCTTGGGGAATGCCTTGACCTCTCGTGGATTCTTCACTTCGGAAACCGTCCAGGCTAATGAATGCTTTGAAAAAGCAACTGGTTGTTTCCAGAGGGCTGTTGATGTGGTATGTTTAGTCTGCTTGAGTTGTTTGCATGTTCCATGCTGGAGACTGATCCCTGGGCCTGAGATCATACGCTTTAAGTGCAATATACACTCAGCTTCATACACAAGCCTCTGGAACTGTTTCTTTTAGTAAGTTCTTAAGCATATTCAACTGGAGTTTGAGATACGTGCATGTTTCTTGTAGGAACCAGCAAATGAGTTGTACAGGAAGTCATTGGATTTGTCATCAAAGGTACGCTTTGTTCTATCGTCATGTTTGGCTATATCTTTGCTCAGTTATTATGATACCATTATACCATGTCATTCAACTATTCAAGTTGTTTTGGTGCAAGTTTTTGAATCTTCTCCAGGTTCCTTGTTTTATTTGATGCTGTCAACATAATTTAAAAGCTGACAGCACCCCATGCCTATGATATAGAACTTCTAATAGGTCTTACTCAGATTGGCTCACTAGCAATGCAAGAACTTCTAAGTTATAGGGGGAATTTGAATCCCCGAACTACCCTGTATCTGTAGTATCTTTGTATCTAAATTAACTCTGAACCTTTTGTTTGTAGCAAATTTGAGTATGCCTGCATATCACTTTGTATTGCCTTATTGTAACATTTGCGTGCAATCACCCTTAGGCACCTGAACTGCATATGGAGATCCATAGGCAAATCGCATCTCAAGCCTCACAAGGAGCACCGTCGTCCTCAAATGCAAGGGTATTTTGTTTAACATTGCTCTGCTTACCTCTTTTTTGCATTACATTTTCTGCCCTTGACATATGTATGCGAGTCCCTATTTCTTTTTACTGTACATATATTTGGTTCTGTTCATCTCATTTCCTGTCAGAGCACCCAGAAATCTGCATTTGAATTGCTCGTACATGTGGATCCTTAGACATCCTTCTCTCATTGTAATAGTCAATCCAATGTGTAGTGTTAACAAAGTGAAAATAAATTGTTTCAGTAAACAGGCAGTGGATGAACCAATATATCAGTTATTTTAACACTTCGCATATTGTTACTCATCCTATTGCTGTCAATTCTTTTAGTAAAGAGGCAGCATAAAAATAAATTATTTCAGTAAATAGGCAGTGATGACTCAATATTTTGATGTGATATCTGTGTATTTCCCCCCTTGCATTTCAAACAAAATACATGGCCCCGTTTTTATGACCTCTGAGTATATTTTCTTGCCCATACCTCTGGCCTTGATTTTCTACATTATGGTCCACATGCCACATACTCTACTCTGTTCCTTGCTGTACCTGATACGAGAATATATTGTGGTTTGCAGCAATCAAGGAAAAAGAAGAAGAACAATGACTTCTGGTATGATCTGGCTGGATGGGGGATTCTTCTCATTGGCATCGGTGTTTGGGTAGGAGTGGCCAACAGTCAAGCCAAGGAGGCACAACCACCTCACATGTCACAGCCTAACATGTGATTCAAGACGAGACATGGAAAAAAGGAAACCTGCAAATGGCATGCCTATGTTAGGATTTAGCAAAAGTTATGGAGAGGAGATGGTGTTTCCATGTTGCGGTTTTTTGTGGAATTTTTCGACTTGCGGCGGTCTTGACGAGGTTTGTCTTGTCAAAGGACTTAGGGCGCTGGCTTCTTACGTGCTTCTCTTATTATTAGCAGGAACCATTACTGTGTTTTTGTATGCTCTTTTCACATGTCTACATAATATTGGCTACTTTGGATGTGCCTTTGTGCGGCATATACTGCTTTTTGTGAGCATTCTTTTTGTTTGCCAATAATTGTAAACGACGTTTGGCGTGCTCATCTCACACTCTTGAATCTGCTTTGCCTTTTTGTTGTTGCTGGATTTTTCAACATTAAAATCCGTGCCATAATGTTATCTGTTTGTTTCGTACTCCCTTCGTCCTAGATATATCCCCTTTTATTCATTTTGATGACAAGTATTTCTGGACGGAGGAAGTAGTTGGTTTGAGCCCGACGGGGCAGGGAGGCGCCCCTGTTGTCACACATGCTGCCCTGACGTCTCACGCGCGCACGGAACGTATGGCTTACGTAGACGTGCACTGTTGGCGTCCGGGTCTCCGGCCGGGGGGCTGCACATGCCGTCGCCGGGAGGGACGGGTACCCATCCATCATGGCCACTGCTATGGAGATCATGGTTCCTTTTTCTCGAGCCAGCCCAATCAGGAGGGTTGACAACAGTACTAGTAACTGCAGGTATCTGTCTCCTCTCCCGTTGTTCCTTTTTCTCCAGCCAGCCCAATCAGGAGGGTTGACAGCGGTACTAGTAACTGCAGGTACATGTCTCCTCTTCCACGACGCGACGCACAACCGCAAACTGACTCAGCGCAAAATAAAGATCAAAGCTGAAGGAGAGGCGATAAATGGAGCTTTTCGTTGGAGTGGTGCTGTGTGACTCGCACGGCGACACACTTGCATCTCTGACTCTCTGTCATGGTGCAGACGCCAGAGTTTCCTCTTCCCCAAAAAAATATGATGAAATGAAAATATCTTTCTCCATCTTCAAAGAGTGGGTATCTAGCGCGGACGAGTTCACAATTTTTTCTTGAAGGCCTTGCTTTAGAAGATTGGGTCTAAGTGGGTTATCGATATCATTTTTGTAAATGGGTCTGCCATTGTCAACCGCTATGTACTCTGGTTGAGTAATTTTATGTCATGGATTTGCTAGAGATCTTCCATAATAAATTTGTGGAAATTTATGTCGTAGAATGCGGGTTTTAACTTTTTCTTAAGAAAAAATCGTGCATCGATCCCAGGCGTCCAAACCGTATATTTAGGTGTAAGACGGTTAACTAAGCTAAGATGGTAGTAGGCCTCTCCTAGCTAGGGCATGGTAGGACCTTACTCAAGCCATGGTTATGATGTTTCCTTCGATAATGGACATCATAGGACATAACTTGATCCTCTTTGTTGTCACATGACATATGTGCTTGAATTGAGTGTTACATGTTACTACAAGTATCTAATGATCTCGGTGTACCCCATTCTTGGAAATCAAGAAAAGCCCTTCCCTCCCTATCCGTCCGCCCGTCCATCATGGTCACTACTTTGGAGATCATGATTCCTTTTCTCAAGCCTACCCAATCACGAGGGTTGACAATGGTGGTAGTAACTGTAGGTACCTTGTCTCCTCTCCTAGGATGGGATGCACAACCGCAACCTGACTCAAGCAAAGAAAGGTAAAAGCTAAAGGAGAGGAGATAAATGGAGCTTTTCGATCTTTTCGCCAGAGTCATGATGTGCACTTGCGTCATCCTCAGGGAGAAGACATTTCATTTATTTCTGTGCCGTTGTAGTAGCTTTGAGTAATCAGTTGGACTGGGCATAGGGAAATAAAAAGGCTATGCGCATCACTTGATGTAGAGGCCCGGATTTTCCCTTTTTCAAATAAATAAATAAAATGAAAATCGATGTCCCGATCTGCAGAGACTGGATACCTAGCGACGTCGGTGTGAGCGCACACTTTTTCCTTGAAGGCGTTGCCTTAGAAGATTGGGAATTAGTGGTAGGTGTTATCAACCACATCTTTATAAATGGTTCTGCCATTGCTGACTACTATGTACTCCGATTGTAGGTTTATGTCATGGATTTGCTAGAGATATTCCGTAATAAATTTGTGGAAATTTATATCCTAGGATGAGGTTTTACCCTTTCTTTAAAAAGCTTGTGCATCGATTCAAGCCGCCCAATCCGCACTAGATCAAATGACCAAAGATGATCAATTGCATATATGGGCGTAAGGCAGTTAACTAAGCGAAGCAGATGGTAGCAGACCTCTCCTAGCTAGGATTTAACTCATGGCATGATCCGCCGATAGGAATGTTTCCTTCGAGAATAGGCATCCATATGATAGGATGTGCTCCCCTAGGACCCAACTGATGTCACTCATGGTGGTGCATGTAGGAAGGCAGGACAAGATTGGCTTAAAAGAGGGGAGAGGTGTAGCAGTTGCTGAGGGTTCTGCCAGTGCTGAGTTCTTCTAAACGTGTAGCGATGGGCTGGCTTCGCAGCATCATGCATCAGTTGTCACCACAATGTTGGCGCAGTAGGGCGCGACACCTGCGGGTCTCCGACCAAGAAGCTCGTAAATTGTTGGAAATATGCCCTAGAGGCAATAATAAAATGTTATTATGTTATTTCCATGTTCATAACTAAGTTCATATTTCTACGCTATAATTGCAATGGTTCTTGAATGTGAGATTTAGAGGAAAACTCAGCGGCATGTGGGGAAACATAAACAGAAAATTGATCACTAGTCTCGCCTCTAAGACTAGCTCGTATATTGCAAATGATCCTGTTTTCGCGACCATGGGCATTGTTAAACTAACAAGGGTGCCAGCAATAATGAAAGCGCATTGTTGGTGGAACAATGGTTTTGAATAGATCTAATTTATGATATAGTGCGAGATCCCATCGTAACTAAATCATCGATATTACCATATTATGAGTTACAACTTACTTACATCCTTAGACCATGAGAATAAGGTAGGCCGTCGTACCCGATGGTCATGTTGGGGTTGCCAAACGTTTTTCGTAATTGGGAGATCATAAAGGTAGCTTACGGGTACACCCTATGTCAATGTTCTCGATGATTCAAGACTAGGATTTGCTCCTCCAACGATGGAGAGATACTCTCCGGTCCCACTCGGTATTATAATATCCATCATCCTGGCCAGGCAAAAGCGTGATATTAATCGTAGGGATATCAAAATATAGATACGAGAAAAGAGAACAAAATCGGTAACGAGGATAACTTGGTATCTCATACCGACAACTGGGGTTTTATAACATATCACAAATAAAGGGAAGCATATGCGAAAATAAAAGGTTCGCTCTATAAAGATATTCATGAATATATGGGAACTATTAAGGGTGTCAAGATCCTGCTGATAATTATTGACTGAAAAGTGTTCCGGACATGTCCACATGTTTTCAAACCTATAGGGTCACACACTTAATGAGTAGTGGTATTTAAGAGAACTAGAAGATAATGGAGAATGAGAGAAGGGCTTTCAAAAGTGTTTTAGAAGTCCCCAGAAGTATTTCGGGAGGTCCCGATGTGTTCAAGTGATGTCCGCATGCGTCATGGAAGGTGACGGAAGCTTCAAGAAGGTCTGAAAGGTCCTAGGACGTTATATATAGTCCCTAATGGGACTACCCTCCCCCATTTCCAAGGGGGCAAGGCGGCCCATAGGAACCCGAGTCGATAACCCCTTGGCAAGTCAGGAGGAGTCCTAGTTGGACTGGGACTCCCCTGCGCAGAAGGAGGAGGACTCATTCAGGGATTTTGTCGACTCCCCTTGGTCCTCCACCTATATACCGGTGGGGAGGGGCGCACCCAAGGACATACAAAGCCCCTCGGCTGGACCCCTCCATGCAGTCGCGCCCTTTCTCTCCCTGATCTTGATTTGATCTAGATCAGAATGCTGCTAGGATTTTTCTCTCTCTAGTTTTCTGAGTTGTTCTTCATGTTGGTTCAATGAAGTGTTGCGGTACCTCTACGTCAGTATGTGTGGATACCTCGGAGGTTTCAACTACTTCGATGGATCATCTAGGCGAAATTCTCGCGAGTGGGAGGTATAACCTAGCTGCAGGAATCAGTAGATCTTCTCTACGATGCGGTTTTCTGGTGAGATTGATCTATCCTATCATCTTCATAGTGTTCATGGGTGCGACCGTACGGTATTTTTTTTCTGCATAGTACGTTCCTCAACACACATGCTGTATGGGGGATCCAGAGAGACGAGATGAGTGAGTGCTTGAATTGATTGTTGCATGTTACCACAAGCATCTATTAATCTCGGTGTACCCCGTTGCTGGAAAATGAAGAAAAGCTCTCCTGTTCCTATCCGTCTATCTGTCCATCATGGCCACTACTTTGGATATCATGATCTTTTTCTCAAGCCTACCCAATCACATGGGTTGACAGTGGTGGTAGTAACTGCAATTACCTTGTCTTTTCTCGTAGGATGGGATGCACAACCGCAAACCGACTGAGTGCAAAAATAAAGATGAAAGCTAAAGGAAAGGAGAGAAATGGAGCCTTTTGATCTTTTTGTCAGAGTCAGGTCGTGCACTTGCGTCATCCTCTTGGAGAAGAGATTGCATTTTGTGTGTGCTGTTGCTCTCGCTTTGAGTAGTCGGTTGGATTGGGAATAATGAAATGAAAATGGACGTGTGCATCGCTGTTGTAGATGCCAGGGTTTTCCCCTTTTCGAAAAATGCAAAATGAAAATCGTTGTCTCGATCTTCAGAGGCTGGATACCTAGCGATGTCAGTGCGAGTACACACTTTTTCCTTGAATGCATTGCTTTAGAAGATTGAGAATTACTGGTAGGTGTTATCAACCTCATCTTTGTAAATGGTTCTACAATTGCCGACTACCATGTACTCTGATTATAAGTTCATGTCATGGTTTCTTGAGATCTTCTTCCATAATAAATTTGTGGAAATATATGTCCTAGGATGCGGGTTTTAACCTTTATTAAAAAATCTTCTGCATTGATCCAAGCCGTCCAAACCGCGCTAGATCGAATAATCAAAGAGGATCAATTGCATATGTAGGCATAAGGCAGTTAACTAAGCTAGGCAGATGGTAACCTACCTCTCCTAGCTATGGCGTAGTAGGACCTAACTCATGTCATGATCCATCCATAGGATGTTTCCTTTGATAATGGGCATCCACATGATAGGATGTTCTTCCCTAGGTCCCAACTCATGTCACTCATGGTGATGCACGTAGGATGGCCGAACAAAACTGGCAGAGGGGAGAGGTGTAGCATCTAATGAGGGTTCTGCCAGCGCAGATTTTTCTTAACGTGTACGGACAGGCGGGCATCAGTAGCATCACATTGTTGGCGCAGGAGAGTGCGACGCATCCAGGTCTCCGGCCAGGGGGCTCACACTTGCATATGCCGGCGTGGGTGCTCCAGAGTGATGCGATGAGACGAGGGATTGAATTGATTGCTGCATGCTATTACAAGCATTTAATTATCTCGGTGTACCCAGTTCCTGGCAAATCAAGAAAAGCCCTCCCTTCCTTACTTGTTTGTGCGTCCACCATGGCCACTGCTTTGGAGATCATGATTCATTTTTCTCAAGCCTGCCCAATCAGGAGGTTTGAAAACGGTGTAGGAAGGAGAGTTGGGAGATATACCTAGACCCCCAATAGAGAAAGGAGCGACCAGGTTACCTACTGTTGTCGTGGTAACTGCAGGTACCTTGTCTCCTCTCCTAGGACGGGACGCACAACCACAAACCGACTCAACGCAAAAACAAAGATCAAAGCCAAAGGAGAGGAGGGATATGGAGCTTTTCGATCTTTTCGCGGAACCATGTTGTGTCGTTGTTCTTGCTTCAAGTAGTTGGTTGGATTGGGTATCATGAAATGAAATGGCTTTGTGCATCACTTGATGCAGATGCCAGGGTTTTCCCATTTCAAAAAAATATGAAATAAAAACCGTCGTCTCGATTTTTCGAGATTGGACATCCAGCGACATCGGTGCAAGTGCAATTTTTTTTTTCCCTTGAAGGCGTTGCTTTAGAAGATTGAGACTTGGTGGTAGGTGTTATCAACCTCATCTTTGTAAATGGTTCTGCCTTTGCCGACTACTATGTAATTTGATTGTAAGTTTGTGTGATGGATTTGCTTGAGATCATGTGGGATAAATTTGTGGATATTTATATCATAGGACGCAGGTTTAATCCTGTATTAAAAAAGCTCGTGCATAGATCCCAGCCGTCCAAACCACGCTAGATCAAACGGCTTGAGAGGACCAATTGCATATATAGGCGTAAAGCAGTTAACTAAGCTAGGCAGATGGTAATCGGCCTCTCCTAGCTAGGGCCTAGTAGGACCTAATTAACTCATGGCATGATCCATGCACAGCATGTTTCCTTCGACAATGGGCGTCCATATGATAGGATGTGCTCCCCTAGGACCCAACTTATGTCACTAGCTCTCATGTGATGCACGTAGGACGGCCAAACAAAACTGGCGTACAGGAGGGAGGTGGTGTAGCAGTTGAGGACCCAGAAGACCTCAACTCAACAGGAGGATGCTTCCTTGTCACGCCCGCCTGCGTGCCCCTGTGCCTTCGACGTGCAGCAGCAGCTGCTACAGGAGCAGCCAGCCGGCCGGCCGGACCATGTCATGCAACGCATGGGAGATGGGACCTCCCCCCGCCGTGCGCTGACAATCAGCTCCATCATGCATCGGCTGCGTACGTTGCAAGCAGCAACTTATTGACACGTACCACCACAAACACACGCTTCCTCTGGGGTCTGTATGTATGCCCGCCTGTCATCCGCTTTCTTTTTTCTTTCTATATGATGGGTGTTCTTCATTAACTCATAGCCAAATATCAAGGGGATAAGCATACCTCCGGCCTGTGTACGGCTAAGATATGCACAATCAACATCAGCGCGCGCACATACGCAAAAAAAATCAAGAGCGAAACCATACAAAACACAATGACCGCACAAAAGACTGTCACCCGCTTAGGCAAACTCGACCGGGTTGACTCGCCAAAAAAAAAGCTTGACCGAGTTAGTCAAGTTTTTGTCAACACTCTGAAAGAGTATCATGTGCGCCATAAGTAGCCACTTAGCCTGTAGCCAGACACTTGCAGTGGTTGGTTAGTGTAAACGGGGGCACTGGCATCTTCTCCACCAGGAGGACAATTTGTCAGCAAGGTTGAATCTCAGGAGCTCCTCCAGCTGAGAGAGTCAGAGAGAACATGGTTCTGTCGAGAGAGGTCCGGTCCCGCTGCGCCTGGCGTAACGCTTGGGCATGGCGCCGGAGAGTTCCTGGGTCCCTTTTCCTCGCTTTATTTTCCTCGTGTTTGGCCGTGACTCCGTGAGGCACTTCAGAGATCGATCCACCAAACCACCAGGCTAGGGCTTGTGGGTATGTAGATAGGCAGACCGTATATAGATAGATCTATATAGTGTGTGTTGGTGGATGGACAGCGACGCCGTTGGTTGTACAGTACCCGCGTGAACCCGTAATTCAAACCGGGGTGGTGGCCGTCGCGGCCGTGGTGCAGTGAACCCTCACCAAATCATAGATCCGTCGTCGCCTCTTCAGCTAGCACGCGCACTGTTGGAGATCGACGTGGTAGATAGGTCGAGAAAATGCAATAAACTCCGACCCTTTCAAGGGAATTCGGATCCATCAACGCACTATACATGGTCCATCGACACACTATACAAGTATACATGATCCAGCAACAAACTATGTGCATGCATGGCTGCATCGCTGCATGAACGAATGATGAACTGATTAATCACCGCGCTGCCTTGCACGAGATGTGAAGCTAGCTAGGTTTCTATAACGATTTCTTCCATCGATCTGCTTCCCTGATATAGGATCATCATTGCCGCATTAACTTCGTTTGTGTATTCTGCACTTGCAAGTTAGCAGGTAAGCCATGTTGGTGGCCCGGCTGGCCAGCACTGTAGTGGCTTGCTTGCTCCCTTCGTCCACACCCAACACCCAGCACCACTTTTCCCCCAAGCTATGGCCAAGCTAATAAGCTAGCTGCCTTGGCTGGGTTAGCAAGGAGGATGAGTAATTGACAGCAACTGCTGGTACATACTCCTTGCATGTTCTTGACTTGGGTTGATTGAGGGTTGGGGGTTGGGGCGCTACCCCCCTCACCCTCCCTTCCTAGGACTAAATTTGTGGCTGGGTGGCGCCATCGGAGTACAAAACCTAAGCAACCCCTCCCCACTTTTGGACTTAGCCGGCCTCACATGCACCATGCACGCAGGCAGGCAGAGCTAGCCTCCAACATTTCATTTCTGGTACCTCCTTGGCGCCTTGCTGCGCCATTAAGAAACTTTGTGGAGACCTTTTGCTTTTTGGGTACTAGCTGTGTCATTGTGTTTAGCTTCTAGAAGAAGAAAAGGGTGAGAGGAAATATGAGCAAATCTGAGGCATTGCTTCAGTACCGGTGCAAGCCTTGTTTTTCGGGCGTGGAGACATATACAAGAGTGTAGGTATAGTTTGGAAACTCTTGTATATCAACTTCACGTCACTTGGCTACTAAAAAAAAAACTTCACGTCACTAGATTCCTGAAAAATATAAAGTTGTACTAAAGTTGAGATACATTTTTGGACGCCCAAGAATTCAAGAAAGCTTCATGAATTTCTTAACTAAATGAACATGATAAGAACCCTAAATGTTTAGACGACGGGGTTTTCAACAAACTGTCACTGGAATTTCTACTACCACTATATTTTTTTCTCGACTCGTCCACAATGACAAACATTCTAGGACAAGATCTAAACCCGCAACCTAAGCAACCGCGCGCCAGTGAGTGTGTTTTCGTGTGTTCTAATCCACCATCGTTCGGCGCTAAGTCTGTGATTGATCATGGCATGGTAACCCCACATTCATGTGTGCGTGGCAGAGAAGAACATTGATTTGCTAGCTAGCCGTGCAGTTCATCAGCAGCCGGCGTGGCGTGGTTAAAGGCGTTGCAGCCTTTTGGGCATTCGTACCAACTCACAGGTAAATAACTGGAGTACTACCCCAAGCAGCAGGCATGCCATTGATGTGATCTGGTGTGATAATCAGCAGCAGCACGTACCGGATATAGCTCTACTGTGTAGACAATGCTCTGAAGCAAACTACAATGCTTTGCATACGTTTGTTGGCTCCAGCTCTACTCATGTTTTATGCATGAGTGAGCTTACACTTTTGTGATTTACATGAACTAGGTTAGGTGATTGTTAGCAGGTGCTAGAAATTGCACCCATGCTAAGTTGGTTGAACCACTCTCCTATTAAAACTGCAATAAGTAATATAGACCGGAGGGAGTACATGATTTCAAAAAAAAAAAAAAACAATCATGTGTTAGCCCATTATGGAGAAAATGGGCACCTTATCCGCCTGGTTGGCCTTACTAATTAGTCAGCAAACAGCCTAAGCTCCCAGGACGAAGAATTTCTTTCTTCCTCTCTCGAGCGACCCCTTCCCTTTTTGAAATGCTTTTCCCCTAGATTAAGCTAGTTCATTTTCCTCGCATGCACCGGCACTGTACATTCACAACATAAAATGGGAACTGTGGCAGCCATCTGGTACTGCCAAGAAACCTCTACACTGTCCTGATAGCCTCCATAACAATGTGTCCCCATAACAAAAGCAGCATGATCTTCTTTAGCTTAGGCAAAGATTAATTATTGGCAACATTGATCATGTCATGTTGCTTTCGAACCCTATTAGATCTATTCATGCTTCTTGCATGCGACAGAAGTACAGAACATAACCCCGGGTTTTCTCACATGCCCAACTTTCTCTTTCAGTATTAGTTGCTGGCTGTTAGGTCTATAGCCGGCCGGCTGAACGGCTGCTGATAAGAGCATCTACAACCGGACGTCACAAACCCCTTTTATACGCCCGAGCGGACGGCTGATCGCTGATCGATCGAGAAAAACCCGACCCAGATGGGCTCCTTATACCCTGTCCTAAACGCCTGGGCTAACCGGCACCCCTCATATCCAACCTATCTGGGGCGGATATGGGGAGGCCCTGGCACGCCCAGGCGCATCCGTCATATTGGATCCGACCCATGTTGGGCCATCCCGACGCCACATATATTTGTCCCATGCACTACACGGAGCAAACCCTAGCCACTCCACTCCAGTCCACTCCCTTCCGCCCCATGCTCCCTTCCGGAGATCTCCAGCCCTTCCCGGCATGTCGTACAACGGATTTAACTTCGACCACTCCGGATCCGTCAACTGGGGTATCGTCCCATGCGGAATGGAGGAGGCTATGGTTGTGCATTGTCCTTCACCACTCTCGGGAGGAGTGTGCCCACAGGGCGCAGCCCAATGGGCCAACCCGGTGGCACAGGCTACAGGATCCAAAACGTTTTTTAGTACTAATTATCAGCAAATTAGCCCAAGGCATCAGGGTGCCCTATCAAGGGGCCACAGGGCCGATGGTAGAAGCTCGCACGGCCGCACCAGGCTTCGCTTCCAGCAGCCCACTGCCCACGTCACGTATACACTCGATCTTGGAACCTCATATTTGGCGCTGTACGTGCCAGGGAACAAGGGAGCACCCCCACTCCCCCGACGTGCCCACATGGGCCAACCAATGTGCGGGGCGGGAAAGCCAGAAGCACCTTGGTTTTTTTTCTGACTTTTTCTATTTAACTGTTTTTTCCTTTTTTAAAAATAATTCGGGATTTCAAGAAAAGTTGCAAATTATGAAATGTTCGTGAATTCAAAAATTGTTCATGATTTGAAAACATGTTCAGGAAATGATAAATGCTCACGGATTCAAAAAAATGTTCACCGAATTAAAAATAGTTATTCAATTAAAAATGTTCGTAATTGCGAAAGAATAAACATTTTTTATTTTAATGTTTTTATATTTTGATGAACAATTTTTTATCAGCATTTTCTAATAATGTTGAACATTTTTTGAACTTGATGCACAAATTTTGTATTCAAGAACATTGTCTTCGAAAAATGGCTGAACAATATATGAA
Organism: Triticum timopheevii; assembly: GCA_963921465.1. Classification (NCBI taxonomy): domain Eukaryota; kingdom Viridiplantae; phylum Streptophyta; class Magnoliopsida; order Poales; family Poaceae; genus Triticum; species Triticum timopheevii. Next base: position 568,984,111 of record OY997266.1, read on the forward strand.
TTACGAAAATTTGAATTTGATGAACATTTTTCAAAAGTAGATTAACAAATTTGGAGGTTGATGAATTTTTTTTAATTCGACGAATAAATTTGGAATTTTGATGAATATTTTTTAAATCCGATGAACAAAAAAATGTGTGCGAATTTGAAAAGAAAATTCGCAAAAAAGGTGAAAAGTACTCAATTTCAAAAAATGCTTATCAATTTCAGAAAAGTGTACAAATTTAGAAAAATGATCATGATTTCAATAAAATGTTCCTAATTTCAAACAATGTTCACAAATTTAAACGAAATATGAAAAATAAAAATAAGACAGAATAAAAATTAAAAATGCAATATGAAAAAAGAAGGAGAAAGAAAAAGAAAAAAGAAAAAAAAGAAGATAAAGGAAAAACCGAAAGGAAAGAAAACCGGTTCGGGGAAGGTTCTAGAACCTTCACAAAACCAAGGGGAAGAAATGTTAATGGGTCAGCCCAAAGGAGGATCGAATGCTGGAGGGTCTATGTACTACGACGCTAGGGCGCGCCCTACGCGCCAAATAGGAACCCCCCCTCGATCTTGTCGATCCATTCACACACATGCATGATTAGCGAGATGAATCGATCCATCTCCCTTCTCTCTTTGATCCATGCATCTCCCTTTTCTCTTTGAAAAAAACTCGTAAACAAGATGTGGACTTCGCACATTATGTGCAACAAGGATGTGCATTGGAAGTTACAAATGCTTCCGCCGCCACCGCTACCTAGGTCGAACTTGGCTGCTCCTGCGTAGACATCAAATCGGTGGATCTACGGGGCATACCTATATCGTCATAACTTGATGATTTGATGGGGAGGATTCTCTATAGACTTGTCGTCCCCTAGGAAGAATAGCTAGGGTTTCCTGTCCTTCGGCGGCTCCTGTCACCGAGAGTTTTTTCCTTACAGTTCCTCGTTGCAGCTATGTACTGTTGGCAACAATGGAAGTCCTTTCTTGGAATTGTCATGACATGCTCTCAACGAGGGCAGTACGTGAGCTGTTGGATCTTCAAGGGCGGGTGAGAGCAGATGTGATCTTTTTGTCTGAATCTCATCCGAAAGAAGTTAAGGTAGTTGAGTTGAGGATTAAGTTTTGGTTCGATTCCCTCCATGTGTATTGAAAGCGGTGGCCGCTCTGGTGGCCTCGTTTTGTTTTATAATAATGAGAAGGAAGTGGTTCTGAACTATATGACACCAAATTTATCAAGTGTTAGTAGTATGGGGTGATGAGAATATATTTGTGGAATTGTTTCATTAATATTCGAAATAGTTCCGAGAGGATCCGGAAGCGTTTCGGGGTCACCGGAACGGTTTCGGTGAATATCAGGTAATATATCTCTGTGTGTGTGTGTGTGGGGATGTTTCCGGGATTATTAAATTATATATATAATGGTCTAGAAATATTTAGAACTATTTTATATTTAATTGAATATCAACGGGCCTAAAAAGGCCAAGTGGTGGAAGGCAACTTGGGCCAAAAAGGCCCAAGTGGGAAAGTGCCTCCTTTAGCCGAATTGGGGAAGGGGAGGAGTCAGTCTCCTCCCCTAGGCCGGCGCACCAAGGGGGACTCCTCCCCCCTTTGGTAGCAGCTCCCCCTCTCCCTCGAACCTATATATACTAGGGGATTTTGCTCTTTTGTATATACAAGTTTTGGAGCCTCCTCTAGTTCTTGTAGTTCTTGTTCTAGTTGATCCTACTTGACTAATTAGAGCTTGAGTAAGGGTTGTCCTCATAATAAGAAGCCATGTGTAGTTTTAATCTCCTCCCTCTAATTCGGCGATGATTAGCTCTAGACGGCGAAGCGCTGTCGGATCGTGAAGGTTGCACGCTTGCAACCAAGTAGAGAGGCCATGATTTCAGTCTTTAGTTCGAGGGACTATTTGTGGGCGATAGAGGGATCGTTCATTCATGGTTCGAGGGAATCCAAGTATGATCTACACCGACACGTTCTTCTTTCGCCACAACTCGATGACGGTAACGATCGTGATCCCAACCCGTTATGCATCATATTTATCTTGGGTGATCTTAGGCGTGAATTTTTTTTCCACTTCGTTTTCCAACAAGTGGAGGAACCAGATCTGGAGGTATGGAACAAGGTGATTCCTAAAGTGTCAAATGCAATGAACGATAGTTTGATGAAGCCTTATTCTGTCGACGAAATGATGAAGCTCCTGGTTCTGATGTGCTTCATGCAATTTTCTTTAAGAAGTGTTGGCATTTTTTGGGTGATTGTTTGACTTCACAAGTTTTATATGCAATATACAGTAAGGTGATTCCGGAAGGGTGGAATGACACGGTGATTGTTACGATACCGAAAGTTGAAAACCCAAAGCTAACTACGTAATATAGACCAATCATTTTATGCAATATCCTTAGGTAGTCTCCATAGTGATTGCCATACGTTTGAAATTTGTCCTAGAAGATATTATTTCTCCAATCCTAAGTGTCTTTCTACCTAGAAGGCTATTCACTAGTAATATCTTACTAGCTTATGAGAGTATGCATGCAATTAAAAGTAAAAAGAAGGGCAAGTGGAGTTACTGTGCAGTTAATTTGGACATGTATATATAAAGCCTATGATCATGTTGAATGGTGATTTCTACATGGTATGCGGACTCATTTAGCTTTCTATGTTGAGTTCGTGTATTTGTTGATGGCACGTGTTCAATGAATCACATATAATGTGATATTTGATAATCAAGAGACAATTTTTTAATTCCTGAAAAAGGAACTTCAGCAGGGAGAACCTCTCTCCCCTTATTTGTTCTTGATTTGCACAGAAGGTCTGTCTAGTCTTCTGGCTCATAGAGAGGAGGTTCGTGGCATTGAAGGTGTCGGGGTTTGCATAATTGCACCATTAGTTTCTCACTCGTTATTTTGCTGATGATTGCATGATCCTTATGAAAGCTATGACTAATGCAGCCTCATTGAGACAAGTTCAAGATCAATATTGTGCAAGTTCTGGCCTATTGGTGAGTGAAGCAAACTGAAATATGTATTTTTTCTCCTAATGTGAATGTTGACCCGAAGGCAGATTTTTTTAGGGCGGTAAATATTATGTGTGAAGCTTTGTCAGATAAATACCTTGGTTTATCGTTTGTGGTATGGGTTGACAAAGTGACAACTTTGTTCATCCGTTGGAGAGAATAATAAACAGATTGAAATTCTGGAAAAAAATCTTGCCGATGGGAAGGAAGGAAATATTACTAAAGGCGGTTATTCAATCTATCCTTGTGTTTTCCATGTCGGTTTTTAATATCCCAAAGAAACTGTGCATGGAAATGACAGATGCAATGGTTGATTTCTCGCGTTGAGACACGGAGGAAAGAAACGTATGCACTGGATGACCTGATGGATAATGTGTGTCCCTAAGAAAGATGGAGGTATGTGCTTTCATGACCTGCACTATTTTAATTTGGCTATGTTGGCCAAGCAATCCCCAAGACTCATATAACCTCCTGATTCTCTATGGGCTCAAGTGCTTCAAGCAAAATACTACCCAAACTACAACTTGCGTAAGGCGGGGTCTGAGATACTCCGCCTCCTCCTCCTCCAAGAAAAAAAGTTAGGGTTCGTGCCTCTCGCCGGCGCCGGCGCAGGTCCGCCTCGTCTCCGGTGGCCCTAGGGCCATGGAGGCGCGATGGATCCTGGCAAGGACCGGCGGGAGGGCTCCGTTTTTAGTATTTTTTTAAATCTTGTTAGAGTTTGTGTCCTACTCAGGAAGGCGAGACGGCGGCGGCTTCCTGAAGATGGAATAAAGGTCCCCCCCGCCTAGCCCCCATTCCGGCGGTGCGTCTAGCATCGTTGGTGGGCGTGTGGAGGTGTGTCTCTGGCAGATCTATCTTTGGTGGATTTGCTCGGATCTCGTCGTTGTTCGTCTACGTTCGTGTGTGTTTGGTTTGGATCCTTCCGATCTACGTTATTTTTCATCAGCGTCGGTTGCTGTTCTGGGGTGCTGGTCCTATGGGGCCTTAGCACGATGACTTCCCGACTGTCTACTACAACAAGTTGTGCCCGGCTCCGGCGATGGAGGGGCGATGACGGCGGCGCGCCTTCGGCTCGCTTCGGTGCTTATAGTCGTCGCTAGGTGGTCTACGAATCTGGGTGTAATTTTTATTTCTAGTATTCGTTGTACTGCCATGATTGAAGATGAATAGATTGAAAGTTTTTCCGCAAAAAAAAAAAACTTGCTTAAGGCGGGACTGAAAAAGGGATCGTCTTTACTTGGCAAAGCATGGTTGCTGGTCTTAACATCTTCTGAAGAGGTCATATCTAAGAGTGGGTACAGGTGAGATGATCAACATTTGGGAGGATTTTTGGATCCCGGGAAGCCAATCTCGCATGGTCCAAACACCTAAAGCCATATATTTCGCCAAACAATAGATGAGCTTATAGACCCATTGAGAACTAAGATGAAGTGTTAATTCGAGTTATCTTTTATCAAATTGATGTAGAAATGATTCTTCGATCCCTCAAAGTGAGCAACTTGATGAAGATTTTGTGGCATGGAATTACACCAAATCGTATACTTTTTCTACACTCGGCGTACAATATTGAATGGGAACAGTCCCATCGACATAGATTCACTAGATCTGATGGTAAGGGGATGTTCGCACGTAGTCCAGTTTGGGATATCTTATGGAAGCTACATGTGCCTAGTAAAGTCAAAAATTTCGCATGAAAAGCTCTATATAGAATAATACCGGGCCTATCTATCTTAGCAAATAGACATATTCCAGCTTCAGCACAATTCCTAGTTTGTTCTAGGGGTCAAGAGGATATCAAGCATTTGATATTCACATGTGCACGTGCGAAGCAAGTAAAAATCACGTTGGGCTTGATGCTGGTAATTGATGAAGCAACTTGCGTTGATAGATCGAGTTCTACAGTGCCATTGGAACTTCTGCGTCAACCGAGCAACAAGTCACCTGTTCTTTTCTTCTTGGTCATGTCGGATTGAAATAATTAATCATTGTGTGAGCTCGGTACATTTGGTGGCAGAGAGTTGGTGAAAGGAGAAGCTGCAGCTTTTGCCGCCACGAACAGCTTTTGCAATACAAGTTTTGGCAAGCAATTGTGGGAGAGCTCACTTGCGTGCGAAGGTAAATGAAATAACATGGTGCAAACCTCCAAAGAACACATACAAGCTTAATTATGGGCGATGGCTTGGGAGGTGCTGGAGCACGCATGATTGGTGCAACTACGGTACACCACTGCAATCTGGAAGTGAAATATGTGGCGCACAAAAGCGATGCTATTCTGACGTACGAGTTTACGTAAATCGTACGTACTCCCCTTCCTATAATATTAGGCGTATTAGTTTTTGCACGAAAATTAGCACAGGCTTACTTGCGTGATCCAGTCTCAAACGCCGCGTGATAGACCTAACCAACAATTTGTTTTCGTTTCTAGAAAATTAGGGATTGTTAGTGATGGTCGTAACTGAATGAGAGATAAAAGGCAGGTGTGTCTTAGATTATGGGATTGCATGAAAATCTTAGCGCCCCGGTCGCTCCCCCGTGGGCGATCTGGGCATGACCCCTACCCACCGCGAGCAGCCGCGACCCACCGTCCCTCTCCCTGCCGCCGCCGGGCAAAGCCCGCTCGACATCGGTGGCGGCGGGAGCTTCTCCTCTCTGCTTGTGTGGGGGCCGCAGAGGCAAATGGCTCATCGTGTTTTGTATCTTCTTGATGCTTCATTTTAAGTCAATAAAATACACCCTTTGTCGAAAAAGTTATTCCTTCCCTCACAATATGTAAGACTAGGGTAAAACTCTTATGCACGAGTAGGATTTCTGGGCGCACAATTTGACTAGACATGCTTTTAATTCGAATTCTTCCATTTTTTGTGATGATATTCCTCCTTGCTTTATTTTTTTATGTATCTATATTAGAGTCAAAATAAAATGCTCCATAAAGGCTTTCCCTTAAAAAAAAACTCAAATGCCACAGCCTCACATGTGATTCCAGATCGACTCGGAAAAAGGAAACCTGCAAATGGAAATGCTTATGTTAGGACTTAAATGGTGTTTCTGTGTTGCGGTTTTTGTGAATTTTTTTCTTATCCATATACCTCTGACAAGACAAGCACACCAAAGTGCAAGGAAAGCATATCCGGCATCCTTAAGACGTTGGATATGCTTTCCTTACGTGTTTCTCTTGCTTCTCTCCATAATACTTGGATTTTCTTTTTAAGTGGCATACTTGCTTCTCTTGAGCAATATTTTTTGCCAATGATTGTAAACGACGTTTGACGTGCTCATCTCGTACTCTGGGGGTTCTGTTTGCCTATACAGTATCATTTTGGCATCTTCAACCTTCGAATGCGTGCCTGTTATCTGTTTCGAGGTTGGTTGGAGCCAGACGGGACAGAGAAGCGCCCCTGTTGGCACACATGCACGACTGCCATCTCACGTGTACACGGAACGCATGGATCGATCTGACCTAACATGCTTGTCCTCCTTCCAACTAAATTATGGGCAACGTAGACGTGAGCGCAACCAGATTTCTGCCAGCGACGAGCTCCTCTAACGTGTAGCAACGGGTTGGCCTTGAACATCATGCACCAGTAGTCACCGCACTGTTGGCGTCCGGGTCTCCGGCCGGGGGGCTCGCACATGCCGTCGCCGGGAGGGACCGGGACCGTGTCCGTCCGTGTGGGGGCTCAAGAGAGACGTGCTGAGCAGGGGCTTGAATTGATTGCTGCATGTTACTACTAGCATCTAATGATCTCCATGTACCTGTACCCCCTCCCTGGCAAATCAAGAAAAGCAAAGGCATCATGGCTACTGCTATGCTATGGAGATCATGGTTCCTTTTTCTCAGGTTGACAGCAGTGCTAATAACTGTAGGTACACGTCTCCTCTCCCAGGACGGGATGCACGCACAACCGCAAACCTGTTAGGGATTGCTCCCAATTTTCATTTCTGGAAACTGATAATTCAAACAATAGCGTGAAGAACTAGAAATTTTAGCCTGCCGTTGTTTAGTGTACCGCGAAGCTGAAGCAAAAGCAAATACACGGTTTCCAGATGAAGCCTAAAAACACGGAAGTCGCGGCACTTTCGACCCCAAATCACGTTTTGTCTTAAGGCATGTACAATAATGCTATCTTAGGATTGCCACGTATAATAAATGATGAGGTGAAGGAGAAAGAACTCATAAGATAAGGCTTGTCTTATCATATTTAAGAGAAAACAAAAAATGATCTCTTAGCACAATTTGTCTCACCATGTTTTTAAGAATAGCTAGTTATTTAAGATAAGGCTAAGAGATGACCCATTGTAGATAATTTTTTTGTCATCTCTAAATTATATGCAAGATCTAAGATAAGACTATCTTATCAACCATTGTACATGCCCTTAGTGTTGTGTGCGTTGCCAGAATCATATCGTGTGCCTCGTTGGACCTGGCGGTGACACACCTATGTCATCCACTTGGTAAAGACATTGCGTTTGTCTTCTTTTTTGCCGATATTCTGACCTTGATTGGTTGGTTCAACCGACATCAACAAATGACAAAAAAAAAATCCTAGTCATGAACTTCAAAGACGAGATCTGGTGATGTCTGTTTGAGTGCACACTTACACTAGTAGAAAACATGGCACTAGTCCCGGTTCCAGAGGGCTGGAACCGGGACTAAAGCCCAAAACCTTTAGTCCCGGTTTGCTTATGAACCGGGACAGAAGGGGCTTCACGTGGCCGCCGCGGGGCGCCCAGGCAGGAGGATTTTTAGTCCCGGTTGGTAACACCAACCGGGACCAAAAAGCTGCCACGCGTCAGCAGCTCGCATGCGCTGAGTTTTTATTTTTTGTTGAAAGGGAGGGGGGTTTAGGGGTTTTAGGAGGGTTAATTAGGGGTTTCATATTGTGTTAGCTAGCTAATAGAGAGAAGTGACCTCTCTTTCTCCGTGCTTAGTCGACGCTAGCTACTATTCATGTAGAGAGAACTCGATACGCTAGCTAGATTAAGCAAATGAAGGAACCATTAATTACACAAGATCGTCATGAACATATACAGAAAGAAGTGACCTCTCTTTCTCCGAGAGATTGGTCGAACAGCAAGTTTTCGTATATCGACGCTACTACATATATACAATATAACATCTCTTACAATCCCTAACATCTAAAATCCATTTCAATTTCCACATGGTAGTCTCCCTTCTCATTTATGACGTGGTCAAGAAAGAATCTCGCCAATTCCTCTTGAATTGCTCATATGCGATCATGTGGTAGGAGTTCATCCCGCATCTGTCACATCTAATTTAAAGAAGGGCTCTCTCTCTCTCTCTCTCTCTCTCTATATATATATATATATATATATATATATATATGAATGAAACTCAACACAAATGTTGGTAATAAAATAAAATTGTCAAGTTTTTCAGAGTAGCCCCGCCGAGTGGTCGCGTTGTAGATGAACTCGCAAACATAGTATCCACATAAATTATTCCTTCCTTCCTGCGACAAGACCTTTACGAGAAATAGAGTCCAATCAAACTGATAATCAAGCATGATAAATGATATTGATGAAATTAGAATCAATGGGAGATGCGTGGAACTAGCTAGTACAACGTACTTTCGGGTGTGTAAATCGAAGCTCCCTCGGCAGTCCCGGAACAATTCCGGTCAACTCTTTCCAAACCTTGTCAGACAAAAAAATAATTACTTGATATCAGGAAATGAACAAAGTTACCGATATGGTGCAATTATGATCGATTGAACTTATTTCTGGAGCATTGTAGTCATGTCCGCATAGTCCCGGTGACCTTTTCGTCTCTAGTCTAAGACAGTTAGTACTCCCCGGTCAAGCTTAATCTCTAGCAGAATAAAGTGGAAGTTGCGCATGCATGCATAACTCATCAATTAAATTATTATAATTAACCTCGAGTAAGCGAAACCGAATATGCACAAGACAGTAACACTAATTTGAATTTGTAAGGAAAGAGTATTTTCCCTTTGTTTTGATTTCGAAGTAACGGTTGTAGCAAGTTGCGCTCAGTATCTTCGACTCTTTTAACCGACCATTCATTTATGGTATTTGGGTTAATGAACCCAATGCCATAGATTTGTTTTTTTTTTGCATTCGACGATCTTCAATCTGCATAATATAGTGATGATATATATATCCTTTCAATAATGCACTCATAGTTGGATTGCGGCGGAGGCGGTGGTGGTCGCTTAAGGGCATCCAGAGTGCTCTTCACTTTCACCGGATCTAAAGTTTCCTTCGGAGGTGGAGGGTTTTGTGCAAAATGGTCCCTCACTTGGGCAGCACAGATGTCAACATTTTCCTTGTCGGTCCTATCATATGGTAACTTTTCTGGAGCCTTGAGACATGGACCATATTTGAATTGCTTCCCGGCTCTGCTAGTACTGCTAGCCGCTGGAGCGGCGACGTCTCTCTTCTGCCGTTGCTGACGCGGCGGAGTCCGCTCACATGCCAGAGGAGGTGGAGTGCTCCGACGCGCCGGAGGAGGCAGAGGAGGAGCCTAAGTGCGCTCACGTGCCGCAGGAGGCGGAGGAGGAGCCGGAGTGCCGTCACGCGCCTGAGGAGGCGGAGTGCCCTGATCACTCGCCGGAGAAGGAGGCGGAGTGCGCTGACTCGCCGGAGGAGAATGAGGTGGCGTCCAGTTTGGAAGCTTGATGTACTCCTTCTTCCATAGACAGGTACTCCTTAAAGCATTCACCAGATGATTCTCCCCTTCACCTGTAGGGTAGTCAAGCTCCAACTCCTCAAATCCCTCCATTATTTCATCCGCTGTCACAACAGCATAGCCATGTGGAATCAGACGGCAATGAAAAGTTACCTCAACTTCAGGAGGTGCAACGGAGCCGACAGCCACCTTCAAAGTCAGGTTCTGGTATTTCATCATTAGCTCGCAATTTTCAGCCTCCGTGATACTATCCACGGGGTAGCGAGGAGCCGTGAAATCAGGCTGAATGAGCTCCGTGGAAGCCACGCTGCTTCTTCATTGAGATGGTGGGGTAACTTCTCGGGCAGCGTCGAAGCAAGGATCTTCATGCCGCTGGGATGGTTGGCCGGTAGCTCGCTGGCTCTCAAGTTCTGCTATTCTTGCATTGAGCTTCTCCATTTCGTTCTCTTCCACTTTCCTCTTTGTCTCTCAGCTTCTGTAACCACCATTGCCGGGAAACCCATGCACCCACGGAACGGAGCCTGGTGTGCCTCGTGTTCATCCAGGGTGCTCAGGATTTCCGAGGGCCTCTGTCAGCTCGTCCTTCTCTCTGCCGGGAAGGAACGTCCCTTCCTGCACTGCCCTGATATATTTTTGAAGCCTCTTGATGGGTATTGCAAGTTGCTCGTCCGTCCAATGACACTCCCCTGTTTCTGGGTCCAAAGTTCCCCCAACCCCGAAGAACCAAGTCCTTGAACGATCCGGCCTGTTCAATTTTGCTGGTTGGACCCCTTTAGCAAGCAGGTCTTGCTCAGCTTTGTCCCACAATGGCCGGGCTTTGTAGTAGCCACCTGACCCTGTGTGCTGGTGATACTTCTTCTTTGCAGCATTTTTCTTGTTTGTCACTGACCTTTTCAGACCCTTCTCCAATTTCTTGTAGGCCACAAATGCGAGCCAGTGATCTCGTATCTTCTCATATCAACCGGTGAATTCTGGAGTCTTCTCTTTGTCGACAAACTTTGTGTTCAACTCTTTCTTCCAGTTCCTGAATAGATCTACCATCTTCTTAAGAGCAAACGCCTTGACCTTTGGCTCTATAACTGGGTTATTCGGATCCTCCCCTGGCGGGAGGCTGAAATTTGTCATCAGCAAGGTCCAAAGATCACCTTTCAGTCTATCTTGGACATAAGAAACTTCAGGGTCATCCTTACTCTTTTTCCATTACTAGATGCTTATCAGGACGCTGTCCCTAACAATAATAGCTCCGCACTGAGATACAAATGTGTCCTTGGTCCGCTTGGGAGCAATCGGTTGGCCATCATCCGTGATTTCTGTGACCGTGAACCTTTCATCCTGGCGCTACCTTTTCTTCGGGCCTTGTCTCCTTACGGAAGTTTGGCTCGATCTAGAGGGTTATGAAATAAGAAAGAAGCGTTAATATATGTACATACCAAAACAATTAATGCACTAAAAGTCAGCACATGCCTTAATTAATATATATACCTCACCGGACTTTGCAACAGCTCCCTCCTCTGGGTCACCAGAGCCGTCATCATGATGTCCTTCCTACGCCATTCGGTCACCGGAGCCATCATCATCTCCTTCCTCCTCCATTGTTGGTTTATCGGAGCCGTCATCCTCTCCTTCCTGACCATCGGTGTCGTTGAGAAAGGACAAGGGATCTCCTCTGTCGCGGATTATATCCCCTAACAACTCTTCTTTTTCCAAGTCTTTGTCCATGGTTTCTGCAAATATTACAACATGGCAATATATACAAACATGCGAGATGGATATCTTAGTGGCAAACATAGACCTATAGCTAATATCACAACAAGGAATCATACACATATACGAGCAATGGATTAGTTGCGGACCGCCTCTCTCATGCATGTCCGATGTCCCCCCTCATGTCGAAGTTATCGGGCCGGGGTTATACTATCAGGGTTTGGGTGGCCTCAATATATCTAGACCTTTTTTGGTTTGGGGTGGCCTCGACAACGCTTTTTCAGTCCCGGTTTGGGTGGACTCGATAGCTGGTCGGGTCAGAGGGGGTTGATCGCTGGCCCCCTCATGTCGAAGTTACTGAAGTTTTCTTCTAGGGGTTTGTGTGGCCTCGAGAGTTTGTCGGGTAGGGGCGGGAGGGGGTATGAGACCGACAATGCTTTTTTCTAGGGTTTGGATGGCCTTGAGAGTTGGTCGCCCGATATGTCCACCACGATATAAAATGATACTTAGATGACAACAATTCTTTATTTGAAAGCAAACCCGACAATAGACATATCTACATATCGTCCGATATATCTAGAGTTGTTTTCCCGATATATCTAGACTTGTTTCGGATTGGGGTGGCCTCGACAACGCTTTTTCAGTCCCGGTTTGGGTGGACTCAAGAGTTGGTCAGGCGAGAGGGGGTTGATTGAGCATGGAATTGAAGTACATGTCAAGCACTACAAAACATGATTACTCAGATACCGCTGGAAACCACTAGAACATGTTTAAAACATCATGGCAAGATTGCAAATGATAACAGATTTTCAGACTTGGTGGAATTTACTGGACATGGTAGAAATAGAATTAAGTAGGCATGTTTGCAGGCTTGTTTAACTCAACACACGACATATCATGGCATGCAAATACAACCAACAATAAGATGGCATGTTTGTTCATCTACTCATGTCAAGAATATGGTCATAGGATGCACAAAACACTAACTATGCACTTTGCAAAATTGAATTTACTGCTAACAGGCTGACAGATATATTTTTAAGCAATTTGAGAGCATGAAAACAAGA